>WBNM01044270.1:14979-60655 GCA_013399055.1 Ramphastos sulfuratus | reverse complement strand
GGACTTGATGATCCCAGGGGTCTCTTCCAGCATCTATTCTGTGATAGCCTTAATATCTCTGGAGGAGAGCTGCAGAGGCAGGAATTCCCTCTTTAAAACCGCATGTAACAGCACCATGGGACAGACATTGCACTGCAGGGGCCTGGTGCACCACTAAACCCTGTCCCTGATTGCCACATCTCCACAGCTTTTAAATCCCTGCAGGGATGGGGACTACAGGATCTTAATATTCTGCTATTATATTAATCTCAGCTCGTATTTCCCTGGGCCATAAATCAAGTGTTTTCTCTGCACTTCTCAGACAGCAAGGGACAAAGCTGAACAAACCCACACTGACTACATGAATCTGAGGGCAGGTTATATGATGCCTCTAACAGGCTACCCATGTCACAGTAATGTATTGTTTATAAACAGGAGTCTTTGGTTTTTTTTCCTGCCCTGTGTCATGAGAATTAACAACTCTGGCTTGCGCTATCTATCACCAACAGAATAAAGCCATTTTCACAATGCTGTTGTGAAAGTATCTAAGTAGGTTAAAATAACTGAAGTTCAGGGAGCTTATTTTTCAGATATTTAATACTGGTAAATATTGGCAGGATGATGAAGTGTGTTTTTCAGTTCAGGGAAGTGCAGTAAACCAATTGCTAAGAAAATTTCTCCCTTAAAGATATATCTCAGTCTGCTGTTCTCAGTTCATGATGCTTAATCCAGGATAAATTGTTACTTTGTGTCTTTATACTTAGTCATTAATTATTCCTTTCATACCTGGGTTTAACTCTGCCAGCACTATAAGTAATATGTGCACTCAGGTAAAGACATTAGAGGTCATCAGTAACAACTGAAAAACCACACTGAAATAAACTTCTTTAAAACTGGTATCAGCTGTCTCCTGGCCAGCTCAGCTGAATGGATTGCTTATAAACAGCAGTCTGGTGCTCTTCTCATCCTGTACCATTGACAGGATGAAATCTGGCCTATCCTGTCTGCCACCAATAGGATAAAGAAAAAAGTGACAAACTCCCTGATCATTGTAAGGATTTTACCCCTTTCTTCCATCTTCTCTCCCCATCTCTGACTCTGAATACCTTGGGATCAGGAATGTGACATTGCCAGTGCTTGTGGTTTTCCCTCTTGCTGAAGCCGAAGCAGGAATTCTGGGTCCAATATGATTCCTTCCATGAGCTTCTAGGCAAAAGTAAGAACTAGAAGATGCTCTGGAGTTCCTGTCTTTGCAGAAAGAGGACAAGGAAACAAAACCAAAGTTGACTACTTCACATGATATGCAGTTAAGATGGAAATGAATGAGTTGCAGATAGCTCACCTTTTCCATATGGGTCAAAAGATCAGGCAAATGCTTGAATGAAATCTCCATCTCCTGCATTCAAAGATCACATCTTTGCTTTATGAAATCTCTCAGCTGCATGCTGCTAGGAGCTGGGAGAGCACAGAGGAGAAACAGGCCTGTATGATTTATCTGTGTCCCTACACTTTGCTGTTATCTATTATCAGAGGCACCCTGGGCAGATTATTGCTGTGGTATGGCCATTCTGAAAGCATTAGAAGCAAGACCAGAGCCTTTTCCCTGTCCAAATCCCTCTCAGATCTTCTAGAGCAAGCAATCCTTGACTGACAAAAGTGCAGGGAGTGTACAGGGGCTGGGAAAAGTTCTGGTGCAAGACTGAGTTAAATGTAAAAGATCTTGAGAAAATAGAAAGCCATGCAGTATTTTGGTTTTCATTTGTTTCTGCAAGGAGACTTTCACTGTGGTTAGCCTGACTCTGAGGTGTTTCTCAGCTATATTGCTACAAGCTGGCTGTAGCAAAAGTGTTTCTATTCAGATTTATGTTCTGAACATATGATGATCCTGGAGGATCATACAAGCTATTGGTTACATGGCACGGACCTCTGATTGCTTTGCTCTGTCTTCCTGGGTCAGAGCTTGGCCACCCATATGGGAGGTAATGGTTGGTGCTTCTTTCAGATACCCACATGAGGTCCTCTTTGTGTCAGTGCTAATGTGGAACCTCCAGCTTGCTCTGCCATCAGTGCTCCACGTATCTGTGTTTTCATGGGGAAAAAATGTCTTTCTGTTTATCTGAGCTATGAGTTCCCTTCCTTACAACTTAGAGAGTTATTGTGATACTTTCAGTAAAATATTAACTATAAGAAATAATTAATGTCAGGCATTGTGGAGAGCATCTGAGAGAAATTGAACTCTCAAGTACTGTGATGGAGTGCCCATTTTTGAAGGTATTTAAAAGGCATGTAGATATGCT
Organism: Ramphastos sulfuratus; assembly: GCA_013399055.1. Lineage (NCBI taxonomy): Eukaryota > Metazoa > Chordata > Aves > Piciformes > Ramphastidae > Ramphastos > Ramphastos sulfuratus. The sequence continues at coordinate 58,379 of WBNM01044270.1, read as the reverse complement.
ACTGAGGGACATGGTTTGGTGGCAGACTTGGCAGTGCTAGGTTAACAGCTGGACTTGATCTTAAAGGTCTCTTCTAACCTAAACAATTCTATGATGATTTTATGAAATTCCTAGTCTGTATAAACTCTATTTTCCCATTCTGAACAGTGTTTCTGTCTCTAGCACTAGAAGAGATTAAACCTATTAACAGTTCAGGGAACTGGAGCCAAATATTGGGCCAGCACTAATCCATCTGTTCAGGCAAAACATTCTCCTCCAAACAGAACTCCTCCATTAGCTCCCTACCATCTCGGTTCAAGCACTCACATGCTGTCCACACCTGCAGTTCCGGATGGGCAGCTGCCAGTTGCTTTCTCCTCCTTTTCCTTGCCTGCCTGTAGCATGGCAGACATGCTCGAGGTGCTGACCCAACACTTGCAACCTCGGACCGCCTCTGCAGGCACAGAGGATGATTGATGTCAGCCATAACCTGCTGTAAGAAAACAGAATTGCCATCTCGCCAGAGCTGGCTTGATATGTGACTGGGCTGCTTGGCAGTGATCTGCAGAGCAACTTCATCATTGCATCTGCACCGAGTTAGTGAGGTCCTGACAGTCTGTGCTGTACAGCTCCCTGCATGACACAGCAGTGATTCACTGGTGGTGTGTGAGTAAGCTCCAGGGGCTCCTCAGCCCAGAAGAGATCATGTAATTTATTTATTGGAAGTCTCACGTGGCCTGTAAAGGCAGATATTTCTGGCCACAGGCCCCCATGCAATGCTGGAGAGTGTTTCTAGTACATTCAGATGAAAACAGAACTAAAGTTAAGTGGGCATATTGAGAACTGCTCTGCTATACATAGTATTGTCCATTTATTCTGAGCTTTTGGCTTGACCTTGTGTCGTGGGTTTAAAGAGCTGACAGAGTGAAGCTCTCAAACGAATTGGAGAAAAAACCAGAATTATATTTGGAGAGAGTGTTACAGATAGAAATTACAAAGCAGATACAGAATCCATAAGCGAACCCCCTGAATCTCCCTCAGCCCAAAACTAAATCTATCATCCCCAGTGCTCCAATCCTCCCCCCCCTCCATGCCTCCGCCATCCAAGAGGCCTAAGCACAGCCTCTGGAGGCCCCAACCAGGCCTATCCTTACATGTTTATCCCGATAACGCAGCTCCTGCCCGAGACAAGGCTGGAGGGGGAGGAAAGGAGAACAAGCTGGCCTTGCCCTGAGCTTATGAAGAGATAGCAGAATTGTGGGATTGAATAACAAATCTTCAAGTCCCTAGAGGACTATTTTAACCCTATAGTTCCCAACCTGGGCCACCTTGGGACTCACAGCAAGGACAGGAGCGGCCCAAACCCCACCTTTTATGCAGGTTGTGATTCTGTCTGCATTAGCTCCATGAAGGTCTGGCTCAGAGAAATACCAGCTAGATAGCAATGAGTAGTCATTGCTATGAGCCTGGAGAAGACTGAGTGGAGATCTCATGGATGCTTATAAATAATGTGTGAAAGGATGGGGGCAGTCTTTCTTCAGTGATGCCCAGTGACAAGATGAGGTATTTGGCACAAACTTGAACATAGTAAGGTCCATTTGAAAATAAAGAGAAACTTCTTTATGCTGAGGGTGGCAGAGCACTGGAACAGGTGCTGACATCTCCATCTCTGGAGCCATTCAGAACCCACATGCAGCCTGCTCTGGGTGAACAAACTCTGGCAGTGGGGTTGGACTAGGTGATCTCCAGAACTCCCTTCCAACCTCTGTCATTCTGTGGGCCGGAAATTGAATTTCTTTCCAGTCACATCAAACCTAGGTCTGATCCTTTCATTAGCAACACCCTTTTGTATGGAGTCCCTCCAATGGGTACTTTGACCATCTTCTCCATCCCAGTGCAGCAGAGATGCAGCCTGTGTGACAGGGTGCTTGCTGTGAGAAAACAGTTTTCTGCTTATGGGATTTCCAGGGCATAGAAATCTCAGTGCAGCAACAAGGGATCACTTCCACAGGAAAACATTGTGTGACTGGTCTAGAGTGGTGTTTGAAATCCCCAAACCTTGGGATTTCTATATCCAGAAAACCAGAGGAGTGAAGTATGGATGATAGTCAGTGCATAAGTGGTTTCTGTTGCAGGATTAACAGGAAAAGCGACTGTTTGAGACTGTGGGAGTGTTTATCAGCTTGATGGAAACTCAGTACTCCTGAGGGACAGTCAGCTCGTTGTTCCTTTCATCCCATATGTTCAGCAGTGCTGGAGATAGCTGGAACATCCACTGCAGCAGCAGTCCTGGGCAGTTTCAGTGAGAGCACCCTACCAAACGCATAGCCGAGCCACTCTCCTTCTCTCTCTTAGGGAATCCTCATTTAGAGCTCGAGAAAAATAAACTGGCACAGTCCATCCACGGGTGTCTGCTTAGGGAAGCCTGGCACTATGGTCCTGGGAGGATGTGCTTTTGCTTGGTCTGAGTCTTTGCTCCTACAAGTCCATACAGGTCCTGCTGACCTGAATGGGGCCAAGACTTCGCCTTCGTGCCCTCAAGTGGAGGGCCAGATGATACTGGGATCCCAGGACACCCCCAGTTCCCATGACCACACCATAGGACCTTCTTGGCACCCAACAAACAAGGGCCTCACTTGCACAGCGTCTCCAACTCTTGACATCCTTGTAGGTGTGGGGATGTTTCCAGTGTCCTTCTGGTGAGGCTTCCTGGTGGTTTTTGCTCCCTGACTTCACCACACATTAGGTTAGCACAGTGGTGGAACCAGGGGACGGTGGCACCACTCAAAGCTTTGCTGACAACCCACCCACTGCCAGGCTCAATTTGTGCCCAGAATCCCCCTCCGGCTGCTAGATTTCTCTGGAGCAACAGTGCCATCTCGTGGGGCCGCTCCAGGCCTGCTCTGGATGGAAGTGTTCGTCCTTGCCTCCTCTGCTTGCATGGAAAGCGGCACTCTCAAGTCAGGCAGCATCCGCCGCCATCTGCTCAGCGCATCCCTACGCCTGACAGCAGAATGACTGATGGGTGGCAGAGCTGCTCCTCAAGCGCTGCGCCAAGGGCTCGCTTGCAAATTCACTTAGCAGGATCTTATTATTTGGAAATGGTATTTTAATTGGAATCTGATCGGGAAGTGGGTATTACACAAAGTTCATTAAGAAGACACTAGAAAGCTGAGTTTGATGTGGGCTTCACGAGAGCAAAGTATTTGTTAACATGGGTGGCCTTGAAGATGGCAGTGCCCTGGTTTGAAATTGTGGGAATGTGATAGGACTGATGTCATCTCAGGTCTCCTCCTCTGGCTCACACATTTTTGTTTTGGTTTTCATTGCTGAGCATAACTTCTGTGACTGTCTTTGCCAATCTGCTTGCAAGGCTTTCCTTGATTCAGAGCTCTCTTCTGTGGTGAGTTGAGTTTTTTTTCTTTTTGGTGTTTTGTTTTTGTTTTTAAATCCTGGCATATTGAATTTGCTGCTCCAGAGGATTTTTCATTCCAGCTGGGCTTCAGTTGTTCTTCGATTCCCCCAGGGCTCTATTTTGAGTCCTAGTGTGATTTGCATTTGTAGCCTCTCGACGGGTAAACATTTTAGCTTCTCAAACTCTGTGCTGTCACAGCCTTTCCGATGGCACTCAGCTCCTGCTGATCTTGTAAAAGGGGAGGGGAAAAAAAAAAAAAAAGGTTTTTGCTTTGCATAATATTCTGCATGACATTCAATTATGGAGATCTTCACATTTAAAGAAACTCTAATGGCGAGAAGAGCGATCTGCTATTAATTAGCTGTCCGAAGCCCAGGACTCATGTTGATAGTAATGGTTCCCCTCGGTTATGATTTTATTACTCCATAGGAAAACATGCCATTATAGATATTAAATATTCATTTCAGGAGAACACTGCCAGCTTGAAAAATGGAGTTCAGTCTTTCAATTTATAAATCTTTTAATGGAACTATTTTAAATAACAAGCCCTAGATTTGTTTAAAATATTTATTTCCAGCGAAGCTGAGCACAAGAGCTCTGTGCGTGTGTCAGCACACACTTGTGCACACGAGCACTGCAGGGACTGCTTGAGATACCTTTGAAATCCCTCTTATTGGACACACACAAACCTCAGGGATGGATGAGGTTGCCTAGACATGCAAACTTCCTTAGAGTGTTTCTGAAAATGAATGCTAACAAGGTACACTTGGGGCTCTTCAGCCTGGAGAAGGCTTCCAGGAGACCTTATAGTAGCCTTCCAGTATCTGAAGGGGGCCTACAGGAAGGCTGGGGAGAGACTATTTGCAAGGTTTTGCAATGACAGGACAAGGGGCAATGGGTTTGAACTGGCAGAGGGGAGATTTAGACTGGATGTTAGGAGGAAGTTGTTTGCAGTGAGGGTGGTGAGACACTGGCACAGGTTGCCCAGGGAGGTTGTGGCTGCTCCCTCCCTGGAGGAGTTCAAGGTCAGGTTGGATGAGGCCTTGAGTGACCTGTGCTAGTGGGAGGTGTCCCTGCCTATGGCAGGGGGTTGGAACTGGTTGAGCTTTGAGGTCCCTTCCAACCTTACCATTCTATGATTCTACATCTTCTTATCACTTCTTCTTCATTATCTCCTTGCATCATCCTCACGTTGAAATTAAGTTCCTGCTTTTTAATAGACAAATGTTGCTGGCCTGAATTAATAACTGCTCTGGTGCACTGAATTAAGAACTGCTGTGGTGCATCTACCCAAGCAGAGTGATTTCCTCACAAGGTTTCTCTGGAGGCTAACCAATATGTGACTTTGTTGCCCAGGCAATGAGCAACAAATGAAGGCAACAAGGGGACCAGGATTTTCAGTATCACCTTTCATGTAAAAGCAACAATGTCTACAAGTATTTTCTTCTTGGAATCATGGCTTTAAAACTGAATAACTGGGAAAGAGAACCCACAGCCCAATAACCTACTAATCTTCTGAAGTGGTAATTCATCACAGTGCCACCTATTTAGAAACATTATAAATCAAATGTCTTTCCAGTAACTATAATGATGACTGTGGCAGAGTAGTGCTTTTTAATTTATTTAAAAGAAATTAAGAGAGATAACAATCCAGCAATCTATCAGTTTCAGAGCTGCATTCTGTTGGACATTAAACATCAATTAATAAAATAACACAGGTGCAGTTTGTCATCACTATAATACATTCTTTTATTTTTGTTTTAGTGCAATCAATATTTCCCTTGTAAAAAAAATTCTAAGGATTGTGAGTTCTCTTCTAATAGCATGTGCATGTTAATGGGGCAAGGAGCTGCATATCAGAGCAAAATACTCTGCTGCATTTTCACTTAGGGAAATTATTTTTACTGTGGTCCATTTTGCACTGCAATGCATCTACCGAGTGCTTTTCTTCCCAGGTTCTTCTGGCCTCATTAGTATATACTCACCGGATTTTCTACCTGTGCTTTTGCAGGCCTCCTAAATCATGAGCAGAATTATATTGCTGGTGTTTATTAGCTGTAGAAATGCCCTTAATATGCTAAGTTCTCTTCATGGGAAAGCAGTTGCAGTCTTACATGCTTCATACCCTGGAGTTAGGAATTTGCAGAAGAAAAAAAAGATGCAAATACATTTATGTTTATTGATACTTCTTTTGTATGAGGTGCAAAGACAAAAGTTCCTGAAAATTACTCTCCAAGTGCTTTTAGCTCTTGTGCTTTCTCTCCTTTAGTGATTTAAAGATGCTATTTAGGAGAACTTTCTTCCAAAGGAGACCAAAGGCAGTTTCTCCAGGGCCGTTGTCAGCACAGCAGTTGTCCTGTGCTCAGATCTGTCTGTACAAGCAGGGCTACAACTGATCCTTCCTGTGATGTGATGCTCTCTGCTGCCTTGGCTTCTCCCTCAAGCTGTGATCTAAGGAATCTCTTTAATTAAAATTCAGCAACATTGTGAGGAAAGCCACCACTGTGCTCACAATTTATCTCAGAGGCCAGTCCAGCTGCCAAACTTTCCCTATCTTTTGGGATGACACCTGAAAATCTGACTTTTAATTTTAGTGAGTTTTTTACTTCTAGCCATTACAATTTTTCCTAAATTTGGGAGTTTCCAGCTATGCTGCTGGGATTCAAGCAGTTTCCAAGTGCATAAATTTTCCTCAGCAAATCTCACATCCTCCCTTCCTGTGTTCTAAATATTTGTAATATATGGTGATGAGACTTCTAACATATTTTACCCTGGAATTAGGTAAAAGTGGGATTTTTTTCCAAGTGTAACTGAAAAGACAACAAACACCTACACCAAAAATGAATTAAAACAAGTCCTGATATTAAAAAAAAAAAAAAAACAACAGAGAGACAGACAGTCATGTCCTGGAGACCTTGTTAAGGCTCCTTAGTAATGCTCTTGTTTTTTAAAAAAATGCAGTATTTGACAGGTAGTGAGGAATGGCATTTAACAGAATAGTGGTGAGAAGAGATAGGGAACCTGAGAGTCTCTAGAAGGAAAACGGTGACTGCTTCTGACAATGTTTGGTGAAAATGGAGTCCCTCTTATGAGGTCATTTTCTAAAATGTGGCACTGAGTTAAAATTTTAGATACCAAAGTGACAGAATATTCTTATTACAAACTTTAAGTTACTTTATTGCCTGTTGATTACAAGCAATCCTAAACTGCTTTTGTTCCACAATACCAAGCTCTAGAAGGCAGGAGCAGCCACCTTTTCTTTAAGTTCAGTGACCTGACTAAAAAGATCTTGTGCACAATGCACAAAGATGGACTAAAGAGAGAGTAACCATTCCTTCCCCAGTAAAGTACTGTAGATGCAAAATCTGGCCAATTAGAAAATATTTTCCTACAATAATGGCCATGATGTTCTCTGAATAAAAGAATGGCCATGATCTTCTCAACAGAAAAGGCAGAGCACAAGATCTACTGGAGAGGGTCTGGAGGAGGGCCATCAAGATGACCAGAGGGCTGGAGCTCCTCTCCTGTGAAGACAGGCTGGGAGAATTGGGGTTGTTCAGTCTGGAGAAGAGAAGGCTTCAGGGAGATCTAATAGAGGCTGTCCAATACCTGAAGGGGACCTGCAGGAAGGCAAGGGAGGGACAGTTTAGAAGGGCTTGTAGTGATAAGACAAGAGGCAATGGTTTGAAATTGGAGCAGGGGAGGTTTAGGTTGGACATTAGGAAGAAGTTCTTTACAATCAGAGGGGTGAAATACTGGAAGAGGCTGCCCAGAGATGTGATTGAGGCCTCATCCCTGAGGACATTCAGGATCAGACTCTATGTGGCCTTAGGCAGCCTGCTCTAGTTGAGGGTGTCCCTACTGACTTAAGTGGGGTTAGATGTGGCAACCTTTGAGGATCCCTTCCAACCCAGTGCAATCTGTGACTTGTTTTGCTATCTCTAAATGGGAAAGAGCACATCTAGCTGTAAGGTTTTGGGGGCTGAGGTTGGGGGATTGTTTTGATTTAGATTATTTTTTCTTTTTCTTTTAAATAAAGATTTACCATTTAAATAATGCAAAGCATGAGGCATGGCTGTGTACTTTTCCATGTGTGCCAGCTGGTATCTGTTTCTGGGAGGGGAGTGGGAAAGCTGTTTCTTTAGTCTAGCATAGGATGCAGTGTTATAAACTGGGAGAAATAGAGGCTCGTTATAGCAGTGAATGAAAGCAGACATTTACTGTACCTGTGAATGGGTGGTGGGAGTTCTCACCAACAGAAACAAGTGGCAATGTTTTCACACTTGCCTCATCTATTTTTTTTTTTTTTTTTTTTGAAAGTGCTTTCTTGGGAAATGAAAAGTGAAAAGCAGTCCAGATTGATGCATCTTTGACATTTACAATAGGAAAGACACTGAGTGGGACAAGTCCTACACATCATTCTTGGTGAATTAGTCCTCTGCAGCTTGGCCATGTGTACAAAAAAGGCAAGAGATGTCCTACTGTGAGCATCCAACTCATGTACCATTTTCTTCTCCTAGCATGCCAGCAGGTGTGTGCTCATCATTCAGAGGCTCAGAGCTGGCTTCTGTTAGAAGTCTGGTTCCCTTACCATTTATTCATTTTTCAGTTAAAATAGGCAAAATATGCTAATTCCTTCCTTTCAGCCTGGTGGTCTTTCGACTTTCCAACAGCAATTGTTTTCTCCTTTTTGGTCCCATCAGGTAAAAAGCGTTAAGAGGCATCCAAATAGTTCACTGACAGAATTTCCCATGCGGTCGTTTTCTAACTGCTTGCCATAGAGATTGAGTTTTGCTCACAGGAAAGACACTTTGAAAAAACAAACCCGAGGTATCTTGAGGATCACCAGCAAGTCTTCCCCACTTGGGTGTTGGGACATAACAGTTAAGTGTGGTGCTGCTTGGTAAGAATGAATGTGTGTCACTGCTTTAAGGTCTACAGGCAGTCCTGCAGGGTTTGGTGGCACTGCCAGACACATATCAAGAAAAGGCTTTGGAAAGATGTGGTAGTGCTAGGAAAAAAAGTTGTTACTGGTTTATTCACAGCTTCTGGAAGTGAATTTAAATTCAGGCTATATAAGCTGGAAAAAGAGAAGGAGAATTGCGGATAAAAGTGAGAAATCAAGGGGTTTCTGAGAGGATGGAGATAGTGGACTGGTTTAGTTTTCCATTTGTTTATTTTGTTAAAGAGGAGGAAGTGGTTGGCTTCTGGAAAGAAAACATGAAACACTTACCCTGGGGGTGCTCTGTGGCCTGGCAGCTGAAGCACACAACAAAAATAATAATAATAAAAAAAGGCTTGTATGACACTTCTGACACCGTGCTCCTGATTTAAAGACACAAAGGAAGCTAAAAGAGGTAGAGTTCTAAGAGCACTGATTGCAGTTCTCATGCAGCCTGATGCCCTGCAGTCAGTGACCTACAGATGAAAGACACTGCTGTGATGTATGCAGAACCTTCAGATGGAAATAACGAGAATCAGGCAACATTTCTGATGTTTGCAGGTAACTTGTAAGAGTTATCTGCAGACATTTCCCCCTTTTTCTCTGCATGTGATGATTCCAGGGGATTTAGTGCATCTTGCAATGTGTGGTTTAGTGATTTAATTCCCTCACCAATTCCACATGGACACTTCCAGAGCAGGAAGACTCATTTCACCAGATGATTTAACTTTTGCAGACTGGGTTTTCTGTAATATTCAATTTTCTCTCTTTTCCAGTGGTCACTTTTTATCATTTTCATCACAACATTCAAGGAGTATTATAAAGATAATAGTGTGCCAGTGGCACAAAAAGATTCAAAAGAAATTGAGGGGAACTTTACGTACTTACATCTATGACTGCATGACGCACTGTCTGTGGTTATTTTATTATTGTCAGTTTCAGAATTAGCTGTGTTGGCTTCCTATTACCACAGTGAATTGGATGTCCAGGGAGATGGTGGAGTCACTGTCCCTGGAGGTGTTTGAGGAATGTGTGGGCTTTGGGATGTGGCTTAATGGCTGCGGGGTTAGGTTGATCTTAGATGCCTTCTCCAACCAAAACAAATCTACAATTCTGTGATAAGAGAACTCACAAAGGAGTAATGCAAGAGTCACTCCTCAAGTAAACTCTGTGTTAGGAAGACTTCCCTTTTGCTAACTGTTGGTGCAGCAAGTTTTCCCTTGGCACATGGTCAAAGATCATCACTTAATACAGCTTTGTTTATTCATTTCACGTAATTATGACTGTGGATTATGGTGACATCAGGGTTCAGAGCTGCTTATGTTCTCTCTGGTTTGTCTGCAAGGTCATTGAGGGGTGTACTTTCAAAGACTGAGCTTTTCTAACAGAGGTCAAGCTGCATTTAGCAAAAGAGTGAGGTAATTATTTTTTACCAATACTGTATGAGCCCTGGCCTTGCTCTGCAAAAGCTGGAAGAACAAGAGCAGTTACAGTCTCTAGCCAGCGATGCCCTCCAAAGCCTGACGAGGCACTGGGCTGGCAGTGGAGGGGCACTGAGACACACACAACTTGATGCTGAGAGTTTCAGAGAGCAGCCCTGGACGCTGCACTGCAGAGCCCTTCCGAGCACCACGCACAGTGAATGATCCATGGCCGAGCCTCTCATAGCAGACTGTAAGAGCAGTGGCAAATGGATTATGTATATTTCATTAAAACCATGGGCTTGATTTACTCTTTAGAGGAAAGAACAAGAACTAGCACTCTGTCTTCTCTGCATCCAGAGGCAAAATATTCATTGGTCCCATTGTGAGCAGCACTGAACCTTTTTTCTTCAGATATTGAATCACACCACGAGAACTTAGAGAAACTCTATGGCTGATATATTTTTGTGAAGAAAGATGTTCCAATTTCTGGGGTAAGCACCTAAACCCTGTTCTGCAGGATGCTGAGTGATGCTCGTTGTCAGGAGCACACCTCAGCTAAGCTTTCCCAGTGCTTGTAAGAGCCCTGAATCCCTTTTGATGTCAGTAAGTTGTGTAATGCATTGCCTCATGCCACTGCTTTGCCTAAGTAATGCATTATGTATATCTTGAGGTATGGTGGTTAGTGTAGTACTGATGCATGCAGGCATTTGTGAGAGTCACCTTGAGTATGGTGCAGCCTGCAACGAGCAGATAAAGAGCATCAGTTTCTGCAGTGACTGAAGCACACTTGCAGGGACTTCGCTGCAATCCAGCATCTAGAGTTTGAGGAAAAAGATAGAAGTGCTCTAAGTCCACTCACTGGCTGGTTTCCTAATGACCCTTCTAGTAAGGAGAAGGAAATGTAATATGGGATCTCATCTGTAATACCATAATCAGTATTTGAGAGATGTGAATGCAGTCATTTAAAGCACTTGAACTCTCCTCACCTGCTTGAAGAGTGAGAAAAGAGCAGATAAAACTGGTGCTGATAAACCATGCCCACATATAATGAGCACTGCTTACAGCTCTGCTCTTCCAGTTCTACCATTTTGAAGAAGGAAAGTATTAGATGGGTGTGGCAGAGGTAGCCAAAAAGTGCAGCTAACTTAGGTGTAAGCCAAGACTAGCTAGGCCTGCAGAAAGGCATGAATGGAAGGTTCATGTAGAGGTGCTGAGGGGAGAGGGGCTCTAGTGGACTTCTGTGGTTCTCCAACTGCCGTGGGACTTTAACAAGGCTACTTTTTCCTCTGCTTTTCATCACGTGAACCTAGGAAGCTTTAAATGAAATGATTAAGTGGATCTTTCAAAACATCCAATACCTGTACTTCAAAGTGGTACATTCCTTGTGCAGGACCTCATGGATGCCAGAATTGTATATGGTTAAAAACTGGTGAACTAAACTTATCAAAAGAAAAGGTTGCAAGACCTTTATTTAAAAAATGCAAACAATGCCCAACCAACACCAAGTTCAGCTGAGGCTGTGGGCGTCCTTGATTTGCAGATAGCTGAAGGATGGAGCAGGAATGGGAAACTTTTGTACGGCAGCCTTTGTGGCCTCCTCCACAAACACATATTACTGGCCACAGCTGGGACAGGACACGGTGATGTCCTGGCCTTGGTCTGGCCCGTGCTATCACTCATGTGGTCCTATCTCACATGTTGCCCTAGAAACAGAGGATGAGTGACACCAGACTGGCTTGTGGTAGAGATTGAACCCATATCAGTAGCTGGGTAGAAGAGGGACATGGCCACAGATGGGGTTGTGACTGCTGCCATCGCTCTGAGCAGTGATAGTCTGGTCTTGATGAGAGGCAGACCTCTCGCGACTGTGCCAATGTACGGGCATGTCGTGCCCACGAGTGGCAGCGTACGGGCAAGGACAGGCAGCGTCCTGTGCAGCTTGGTCACTGCCCTCACCGGGCTGTTAATTCCAGGAATCTTTAAAATAGCAGGCTGACAGCTGGGAGGATGTTGTTGCAGTGTGTTCAAACTCTTTCAGAATCACCTCTGGCAACAAGGTGCTCCCAGGCACTGAGCAGCATGCCAGGGTATTGATCTCAAGATGCCTCTGTCGCTCCTTCAGCTCCTGAGGCTTTTTGTGAAGTCCACTACCCAGATAATGAAGAGGTCTGACCCTCCCCAGCTTGCAAAACCTGGGGATTACGTGGTAGAAGCAGAGGTAGCTTAAGGCTCAGCCTTGCTCTTCCAACTTCATTATTGCTCTATATCTTGGTGTCTGTTAACCATCTCATTTTCAGCTACATTATTCTGAGGGTGGAATCAATACTGGCTTGATCTTGTTTAGAAGAACAGGGGTTAGGACTTCTGATGAGGATGAAGCAAGCAGAGGCTCTCACTTTTATTTTGAAGAATGAAAACAAGGCAAGTTTGCCTGTAGAAATGTGGGGGTTCTTGTGCCAACAGCAGCTCCCTGCCCTTAGATTACTGCTTTTTTCCTCTCTCTATTTTCTGTTAACATAAAGCAGTATTGCTTCCTGGTCTGCAACACAGAAACCAAAAGAGTCTCTCTGGATACAATCTGGGTGGTTACCTGCTGCATTCAGCCTTGTCTGCAACACAATTCACTAAAATCATCCCACTCAGATCGACAGATTGACTCATGCAATGAACAACCCAAGATAGGAAGAGGCAAATTCAGATATCAGCCCCAAATAATTATTGCTACCTAACCACTTCTTAAATATCTAATTTTTCAATTTCGTGTAGTTCTTTTCTTACTGTTAGCATTAGCCTAGCAACCATCATGCTGCAACAATCTTCCCTTATTTTTGATGTATGGATTACAGTCCCTTTGCAGTGGGATGGGGCTGCATAAGGCTCTGCCATTTAGATCACATCATTTTTACTAACAAGGACTAGAGGTAGTTCAGAAGCTGTTGTCACTGCATTAGATGTGCATCTTTCATCATCTTTTCTGTTCTTTTTTAAGCCACAGTAGAGCCATTATATCCCTGCCTCTCTATGCAGGACTGATAATTGTTGCTGATGGTGGGCAAGAGAAGGCTGCTTTTCTTCGTCGTGAGAGAGCATTTTCTGGCCAGAAATGGGGATTCTTGCCTGTTCCTTAGGGGCTGGTGGATGCTGGACACACAAATACAACAACCATGGTTGGTACCTCAGGCCAGCAGGAATGCAGACAGCTCTTGGCATGATTAATGTTTAACAGGGTATGTTTCTTACGGGCTCTTTAAGTGCTGAAAGGCTGCAGTAAGTTCTCCCAGATCCTTCACTTCTCCAGGGGCTGAGCAACCCCAACTCTCTCAGCCTGTCCTCACTGGCAGTTCCAGGCCTGGGATCGTTTTTATGTCCCTCATGTCAACCCACTCCAACAGGTCCATCCATGTCTTTCTTGTGCTGTGAAGTCCAGAGCTGGGTACAGCACTGCAGGTGGGGTCTCACCCAAGTGGAGCAGAGGGCCAGAATCACCTCTCCCATCCCACATTACGGTGCCTGCAGCATGCATACCGCATCCTCCTCTGGACTCTTGCTCTCTGCCATCGCAGCATCTCTCCCACTTCCCAGTGCATTCGGTGCACCAGAGAGGGGGAGTGCAGTGGGGTTATCAGCCTCCCCAGGGATCCCAAATGAGGCAGTGTGAAATGAGCTGCTCCTGCCAGCGTGGGGCCTGAGCGCGGTCCCAGAGCAGCAGCAGTGTAGTTTGCCTGGAAAATCTGTCAGGCAAAATTTGTTAGGTTTTTGCAGCTCTGATTTCTCTATCCCCGAGAGTGCCTTTGCTAAGAGAAAGCATTGATTTTTGCCATCCAGCACACACACGTATGAATATGATTCATTCCACCCCATTCCTCAGAATAACTTTTGAGAGTTGTTTTCCCTGCTAAAATGAGCCTTTTCACACTTCAGTATTTCCACCTAGCGCACACACAATAAAATTACCAGAAGTGAAATAAACTTTCCTTGGCTCGAGAAGAAATTTTATGTGGTTGCTGGGGACTCTTAGTCAGGAAATAATCCTTAGCTTTATGTTACACTAATTCATATGTAAACAAAGCACCATATTTATTTGGTGTATATATGGGGTCAGCAGAGTCATAGAATGGCTGAGGTTGGGAGGGACCTTAGAGATTATCTAATTCAATCTCCATCACAACTAGACTGAGCTGATAAAGGCATCATCCAGCCTGGCCTTGAATGCCCCTAGGAGGGAGGCACCCATGACCTCTCTAGGCAACCTATTCCACGGTCTCACCACCTTTGCACAGAACAGCTTCTTCCTAAGATCCAAATTAAACCTCCCCTCCCTCAGCTTACAACCATTCCTTCCTGTCTTGTCTCCAGACACCCTTATGAAAAGTCCTTCTCCGTCTTCCCTGTAGGATCCCTTCAGGTATTGAAAAGCAGCTCTTAATCTTCCCCAGGCTGCACAATCCCATATCCCTCAGCCTATCCTCATAGCAGAGATGCTTCAGCCCTTGGATCANTTCATTCCACCCCATTCCTCAGAATAACTTTTGAGAGTTGTTTTCCCTGCTAAAATGAGCCTTTTCACACTTCAGTATTTCCACCTAGCGCACACACAATAAAATTACCAGAAGTGAAATAAACTTTCCTTGGCTCGAGAAGAAATTTTATGTGGTTGCTGGGGACTCTTAGTCAGGAAATAATCCTTAGCTTTATGTTACACTAATTCATATGTAAACAAAGCACCATATTTATTTGGTGTATATATGGGGTCAGCAGAGTCATAGAATGGCTGAGGTTGGGAGGGACCTTAGAGATTATCTAATTCAATCTCCATCACAACTAGACTGAGCTGATAAAGGCATCATCCAGCCTGGCCTTGAATGCCCCTAGGAGGGAGGCACCCATGACCTCTCTAGGCAACCTATTCCACGGTCTCACCACCTTTGCACAGAACAGCTTCTTCCTAAGATCCAAATTAAACCTCCCCTCCCTCAGCTTACAACCATTCCTTCCTGTCTTGTCTCCAGACACCCTTATGAAAAGTCCTTCTCCGTCTTCCCTGTAGGATCCCTTCAGGTATTGAAAAGCAGCTCTTAATCTTCCCCAGGCTGCACAATCCCATATCCCTCAGCCTATCCTCATAGCAGAGATGCTTCAGCCCTTGGATCATCTTTGTGGCCCTTCTCTGGGCTGGTTCCAACAACTCTGTGTATTTCTTATGGTGTGGAACTAGAGGTCAGTCCACGAGATCACACTCAAGTAAGCAATATCAAAGGCCACATTCCACTACACTAAATAAAAATTTCAAATCTGGCTACATAATTAAGGGCTTAATCAATGGTGTAACCAAAATGTTTCTTTGTATTAGGATTTTCTCAAGTGCCTTTTCATTTAGCGTTGGTTAGTCCATTAGAACAAGTGCAACATTTCCTAAACGTGATCTTGGTTATTTAAGTCATCAATTGTTTGGATGTGTGAATTGGAAATAGAGGGCTGAAGAAGGTAGCAGTTGAGAATCTGTGTAGCAGGAGCAGTGAAGCCCTGTGGGCATGCTATTAAAGCAAGCAAACAAACAAAACCCCGAATAATCCAAAACTTGTATTTCACAATGGAGAAATAAATAAAATCTTCTACGTGGCATGACAAGATTTGTGAACAACCAACATGCAGTAAAGATGTTCTGACATGTGAAAGCTTCAGAGGGAGGATCACTGAGGACATGGGCTGCTGAAGAAATCCTATAAAATTGATTGTACATTACATGGAGACCAGAGTCATCATTTTATCTTATCATAATGCTGCTTACTCTGTCAGTTCAGTTAAGCCTGCAAACAATGAAGCCTCTAGAGCTTGGATGTTTTTAAAGAGACATTAATGTAGAGAAGATGTCTTAAGGTGTTTGTTCCATCAGGCTGGGCTTGATATCCTTATTAAAAAGTATGTATGGCTTGCTTGATGAGAAAATCTTCTCCAGAGAGGGGGATTTTTCTTCATCTTAAAAATCTGAGATATAAAGTTGAGTATAAAAAAGTTGAAGAGACAAGTAACGAAGGGACAGAAAAGAAAAATTACTCTGAACATGTTCTACTGGAAGCTTCTGTTAGGAAAAGTAATCTGCTTACTAAAAGTATTTGACTTTAGAATTATTCTTTTTTTTTTTTTCTATTGAGGGGGCTTTCCAATACCTGAAGGGATCCTACAGGAGGGCTAGAGAGGGACTTTGCNAAGTGGGAATAGTTTTAGGCTGAGGAAGAGTAGATTTAGATTGGCTCTTAGGAAGAAACTCTTTCTTATAAGGGTGGTGGCACTCTGGAATAAGTTGCCCAGGGACGCTGTGGATGTCTCCTCCCTGAGAGTGTTCAAGGCCAGGTTGGATGAGGCTTCAAGCAGCCAAATGTAGTTGAGAGATGTCCCTGCCCATGACAGGAGAGTTGGAGCAGATGATCTCTGAGGTCCCTTCAAGCGTAAGCCATTCTATGAAATAAATTCAGAGAGTCAATTGTTTGAGTTGAAAGGGACCTTTAAACATCATCTAGTTGAAGGAAACTTAGTTTGGAAGCTGCAGTCATAGATACGTATTTTTTGGGATGAAGTAATGAAGAAGTAAAGAGAAATGTGACTACATTTTAGTCTTGTTAGGCTTGCATTTTAACTGAAAGAACAATGTGCTTTAGCATATGGGAAAGAAAACCAAATCATGGCACTCTTGAGTTCTGACTTGTCAGGAGCTATGGTCAGGCTCTGGCTGGTTTTGTTGTGGGCAGTCGCTGGTGGCGAAATGCCGGCAGAGCAGTAGGTGAATACAGTGTGGGTGAAGTCCTGATCGCTGACCAGGAACACAGGAATGGTACTTTTTGTACTCTGCCAACTGAAAGCTCCAGAAATTGTTGCATGTGGTAACAGCTGGGAGCAGAGGTTGGGAGCTGAAAATTTTAGCAGCACACTCCTAATCCCGTCAGATATCTGTAAGTGTATGTAGGCAGTACAGTGCAGAAGTCCTTGGGTTACATGCTGAAACGCCAGAGAATCCGCCTGCCATGCTCTGATCTTCCATTGCTTTGCAGCATTTTACCCTGTGCTGACACGTGCAGGGAAGGGTGACATCAGGTGCTGGCCGTGGGCCCACCTGGTAGCAGGAGACATTTGTGGAGAAAGCCAGAGGACAAGCCACAGAGCTCAGCCCAGGACAGGCATTGGGCAGATGGGCTGGCAGGCAGCCTGCGGTGCCGGCGGGCAGCCTGGCATCTGGCCCCCTGTGCTCCAGTGACAGCACATTTTTCATTTGGCTGCTCCAGCAGGCACGGGCAGGGAGGTGCTTGTGCAGGATGGCTGTAGCATTCACAAGGAACAGGAGAAATGAAGGCAACGTTTTCAAGGCTCAAGCTTGGAGATCTTTGCCTTTACAAAACCTTGATGCTCATTTTTTTTCTTCATAAGATCATAGAATGGTAGAGGTTGGAAGGGATCTCTGGAGATCAAGCCCAACTACCCTTTAATGTTAATGATAATTTTCTCTTCAGTGCTGGCTGGGTCAAAAATTTTGTTTGGTGCTACTACTTCCTACAAAAGAAAAGCCTTCTAGATAGAAGCTTGGAAAGAAAAAGAATGTTGTATTCTAAACTATTGTTTTTAAAGCTGCAATTATCACAGAATCAAGAATTAGGAGACAGCTGAGAATCAATTCATGTCCTTTGCATTCAGTTACAGGATTCAAGAACTAAACCTCAGCTGAGGGTTGATCTTCTCGAGGATTGGAGTTTAGATTTTATTCCTGGGTATAGGATTGTTTCTGGAGCATCGTTTGGTTAGGTGCTGGTGGTGCTGGCAAGGTGTGTGATTTGTGCTTGCAGGAGAGGTGTTCCATTTCAGATTTGTCATTGGATTGCAGTATGATTTTGAACCAGCTCAATAGGAGCTTCATCAATACAATGTTTGATCATCCAAAGTAGGGAGCAGTAAATGATCAGTCATGATATTCAGAAGATGGATGCAGCTACTCAGATAGACAACCTTATTGTTGATCATGATGGGTGATGGGAAATAAAAACTCATCACTGCTAGTTCAATCTCTTACAGATTTTTTTTTTCTTTTTCCCCCCTAGAAATATTTTATAAGACAATTTTAAAATACATGCACTTATCAAGTACCACATGATGAGGTAATACTGAGTGATCTAAGCTGCATAAAAGAGGAGAAACTCTACCAAGCCAAAGAAATTCAAGGAGAAATGGGTCATGTCCACAGAAACTTGAGGGCACATTTAACTCTGCAATATCCATAGCAAGCAGTTTCCCCATGTCCTTTAAGAAGATAAGCAAAAGTGAAGTGTGACTCCCACTCTTTTCAGTGGAACTAAGTTTATTGTTGCAATTTTTAAATTACTAATTTTCGATGTTTCCCTGCGTGGTGTCCAAAGGCAAAGGGATGCGGGGTCTCAGAGATAAGTGTTGTTTGAGGAAGCAAAGGCAAGGCCACGTTGGCAATGGGAAAGCTAAGCCCAATTTTATTGTATTGCAGGACCTGTTTACTACAAAAGCTGCTTGAAACAATAAATTAGCAAGGTGAAGTCAGGTTTTCAACTGTGCAGAACTTTGCCTGAGGGGAGTGTCAGGGATGAAAAGGTGGTTCTATGTCACCTGCTGCTGCAGATCTCTGTACTTTCCTGAGTATAATTCTAACTAAATCTCTGCTTTTGAGTATTAATCTCCACTCTTTCTTACTACAGAGTGGATTGGCTGTCTTAATGCTGATGCTAACTTCATTTCCAGCTCCGGAATTCCATTTTAAGAGTTAAAATACTAAATATCAAGGTACTGAAATTGAGAATAAATACTTCAATAATATTATACAGCCACTTGCCTTGACTATTAAACTAAGGTTTAATTTGTTGTAGAATGGAAGAAACTGTAAGAGAGCTTCTTTATGGAACTCTGGGGTGCAAAACAACTGAAATTACAACCCGAGAACCATTCAGTTGTTGTAAAGGGTTGGACTTGATGATCTTTGAGGTCTCTTCCAACCTTGGTGATACTGTGAATGTTGTGTGTGCTGATCTCTTTTACAGTCTATTAGGATCATTTTATCTGTCCCTTTAGCCTCAAGTGATCCAAAATGATCTGCCTTCTTTGTTTACCACAAAATAGCATACATTCAGAAACAGATGATGTAGCAAATGTCAGGGAGAAACTGAAACACTGGAGGGGCTGTTTGAACACACCGAACCCTACTGTTCCTCTGAGGGTGCCCAAGCCCTAGAAGAGGTTTCCCAGAAAGGTGGTAGAGTTTCTGCCCTTGGAGATGTTCAAACCCCATCTGTACATGCTCCTGGGCAGCTGCTGTGGGTGATGCCTCTTGAGCAGGGGGGTCGGACAAGGCAATCTCCAGAGGGGACTTTCAACCTCTGCCAATTTGTGAATGCGATGTCTGCAATCCACCCAAAGTTGAAACTGGCTCCCTATCTTCAGAGATAGAAGATGAAAGAAATGAAGTAAATCAGTTTGTCAGCCCTCAGAGCATAGGAGAAAATGGTAGAGCCTGGCCATTCCAATTGGCACAGAACAATCCACAGACTCAAAACTAAACTCTTTCAAGGTTAAAGTGGCAAAGCCACAGGAATCAGGCCACTGACAGTAGAGAGACTGCTTTGTCTGCACCAGTCCTTGTTCTATTATCAGCATTTTCCTTGCAAGAGTGCTAAAATTCGCCAACTATACTTAAATAAAGCAGGCTGGTGTTTGCCACAGATGTTTGTAAGAGAAAAGGGTTTTTTTTGAGGGGCCTTAAGGAGCGGTGAACTCTCACTCTACAGCCTCGGTAATGCTGTGTCACATGTATTTTATTCAAATTCCTGATCCATTTTGACAGCATCTTACATATTCCTGTCTTAAAGGTCAAACCTGCTTCTTGCCAGCAATAACTGACAAATGGAAACATTGGTTTTTCAGAAAATGGCATCCATAATAGGTTAATCTCATCTTTATCAACTCGACTTGATGGGATGCTCTTGAAAAGTGATTGGGGATATTCACCATAAGCATTCCTGAGTCTGTGAAAAGCTCAGCTTAAGCTTCCATTATAACAGAGTGTAAAACCAATCGATGTGAAATCTGAAAGCTATTGGTGGATCAGGGTAGTGCCAAGTTTTCACCATCCCTGAGGATTATTCTATCGATGAACTGGGCTGCAGCAAAGGTGCCCTCCAGAGCAAAACAGCTTTTCAAGGGTTTTACTGTTAGAAGAGCTCCAACAACCAAACAAAAATACATTGTATTTTTCCAATATGTGTTTCTGGATTTGAATAATAGACAAAGGAATTTTAAAATACCAGGAAAAAAATTTTGAACTAACTCAATATATTTCATCTGTGTCTGTAGTGGCATTATAGGCTTGGCTAGAGTGTTCTTCTGGAGAAGAGAAGGCTGCAGGGGAACCCTAGAGGTGCCTTTCAGTACTTGAAAGGATCCTACAGGGAGGCTGAAGAGGGACTTTCCATAAGGCTGTCTAGAAATAGGACAAGAAGGAATGGTTTGAAGCTGAAGGAGAATAGGTTTAGACTGAGTGGTTGGAAGGAGTTCTTCAGTACAAGGGTGGTGGACTGTGGAGTACATTGTCTAGGGAAGCTGTGCATGCTTTCTCCCCAGGAGTGTTCAGTGCCAGGTTGGATGAGGCCTTGAGCAACCAGGGCTAGTTGAGAGGTGCCCTTGGCAGGGAGGTTGGAGTGTCCTTCCACCTCTACTATCCCTTCCAGCCTTAGCCATTCTGCCATTCTGTGATATAGGAAAATTAAAACAGATCCAAAGATTTAGAACAAGGCTGATTGGGATGAGGAACAGCAAACTAGATGGTCCACAACCCTCATCGAGGGGCATTTCTAGGAACAATGGTTCACTGTTTCCCACAGTTCAAGCAGAATGAAGGGTCGCCAGCTGGAATTATCACGTGACAGGTTGAAAAATGAGAGGTGCTTAACCCAGGGAGCATATCACCACAGGCTGCTGCTGATGCAGGAAGCTCACTTGAGTTCAAGGAACAATCAATCAGACATTCAAGGGAAGAAAAAAACAAAGAAAATCGATACTAACTAATCAGAAATTTCTGCTATGACCCAGTAAATTTCCAGTAAAAAGAGGAGTGTAGCTTGGGAGAGACCAGACCACTGCTGACAATGAGATGGTTGAGGCTTTAAACTCCCCAGGCAGCTCTATGGGCCACTGCCAGAGACTTGCTTCTGGGCTAGGCAGACCCAGTCACACGCTACATGCTTTTCCTTGCTTCTGGTGGCTGCACTTGACTTCTTTGATTGAGGATGGTGGATGACACGAGGGAAATTACAGCTTTTGTCTAGGAAATCACACTCCTTTTACACCGAGTAGGAAATAGTCCATCTGTTGGGAAAAAATAATTGTAATTCTCATAAACATTCTTGCAAGTTGCTTCCGCTCCAGTATGTCTGCATGTCTGGGCTCCTCAAGAGCCAAATGAGTTTGGGAACCATAGAATCATTTAGGTTGGAAAAGATGCTTAAAATCATTGAGTCCAACTATTAAATATGCTTACCTTTTGCCATGACCAGAAGGGAACTTGAATCAAATTTTAATTGAGCTTTTGGAATAAGCTGATAGAACATCTCCATCCCTCATCAGATCCCAACTTGCCATTTCACTTCCAATTTTTGTCAGGACCCGAGCTGGAGCATCTCAGCAGGATTTGTTCTTGTAAGTGGGAACAGAGTGGGAAGAATCTAATCCAAAGCAAAAGGGATTTCTCTCAGAATTTGTTATCTCCAGAACCTTTAAAAGCATTTTGACTAAGCTTGTGCCCAGTTTGTAATGTGCTCATGTTTTTCCAGCCAAGAGAAAAACATGGAAGCGTCGCAAGACGTAATGCCTGTCTGTGCAATGATACATTTCACCCACACTTACATTGGGTGTTTGTGTCCATTGTTCATCCTAGCAATGGCTCCAAAAGGACAGATGATATTTCTGCATCAGACAGGGTTTGAACTGCTCACAAACATAATGTGATGCTGGGTACTTCAGAATGGTGAGAGTTTAGGCCGGCTCAGGAGTGATGTATGTATCATCTTGACTAGGAGAGATCTACTTAAGAAGCCGAGGGGAAAAAAAAAAAGCAGAATTAAAAAAATAATTTGAATCTGTAAAGGATCAATCTAAAAATGATATACAGAAAAATAAAACCCAAAACAACTATTCAACTTCATAAATAATAAACAAGCATACAGTGAATTGAAATTACTCTTGAGGAATGCAGTTCAGAAAGAGTTACTGTCAGAGCTGTACCCTCCTGCTGCCAAAAGCAGCCATTGTAGATGCTGTAAAAATGCTGAATGCAATTTATAGGTTCACTTTTATTAGGTGAGGATGACACTAACATGTTACCATTATTATTAATTATAACAGTGCAGAGACCATCTGTGACTTGGCTTCTCTTCATTGATAGAAAAGATGTGCTGAAGCCTTCAGTATCACATGTGGATCCCTTCATTCCCCACCTTACTACTCCAGTTTCCAGCTGATGCCACACAGCATCCCAGCAGCACAGAGGAACCAGAGTGGGGAGTCTGTCCTCTGCTCTGCACTATTGCAGAAGAACAAGCGGGTGACAGATGGGGAATCGCTTCGTGTTGTCGAGGAGAGATGGGCAAATGTAAAACAAGGAACAGCATCTTCTAAGCAACTCCACAAAGTTTAATCTAAAAGCTGTGATTTTACAGCTGTCCAGCAGATGCCCAATAAGTATTAGGAAGGTAAATGGTGGTTGTCCAAATTGCCCTCTGGTAATTGGGCAGTATTGACAGTCGTAAGTGAATTCCTGTCCTTGTCCAAGTCGATTCCAAATTGGATGTGGGTGTTTATTTGGATGGGGGAATGAATTCATCCTCCAAGTACTCTTCTGTGCAGTCTATCACAATTACTCACAGTCTACATTTCACATTGCTTAGAGAAGTGCCAAAGCTAAAACCTTGAGGAGGAGACCTTAATCTGATTTAAGTAAATTTAATAATCTCATCTAACCTTTTGGAGGAAACCCTAATTGACTTTGGTTTTACATAACCAGAGTTAATCCAAGAGATGTCTCTTCAGGCTACTTGCAGTCCTTGCATAGATCATAAAACACTATTTTAATTTTTTTTTTTTTAAATCTTTCTCCCTTCTGGTGAAAAAATGAAAGGATTGAGACATACTGTGAGTGGAGCTCAGTGAAGGCCAATTGCAAAGTTCTCCACTCTCACCTTGGAAATAATGAGGGAGAATCTTGCCAACAGACAGCAGATTGAATTGATGAAGATGCTTTGTGAGGAATGTCTAAGGAATTGTTATATACAGAGACCAAGTGAGTGCTGAGGATGTCACTTGGAGATTCGCTACAGATGTTCTCCCCAGCCCAGGGAGAAGCATTTTCTGATATCATTAGATATTAGGAGTGTTGCCTTCTTATTGCTCTTATCATTATAACTGTCACCCCGAGGCTCAGGTCAGCAACAACAATTTTTGCAAGGTTATCAGGACTGCTGAATGTTTCCTTTTCTGCTCAGTGATGCTCAACAGCCTTATTTCTGCTCAAAATAATTTTAGTGGGAACTGTGAAGCATAAAAATAATGAGACCAATTTTCATAAAGACATCTTTCCCTTGTGACTGCAATGTGCAATCGCAGCAGAGCAGTGGCAGAAGCAACTCACTGTGTGTGCCTCACAACAAAGGGTTCATGGTGCTGCTTGAGTCTGTGTCCAGTTTGGGGCATCCTCATTCAGGAAAGAGGAATTAAAACAAAAATATTTGCTGAGAAGGATTTTAGGTAGAAAAGAAATTCTGTCATTCTGAAAGACACTCAGGAAGTTAAGCTTGGTAAGGTAGTCTAGAAATAATACATATAGGGTAGGAAAAAGAATGCAAGATAAAACTGGCAAAGGAATGATGATCTGGGGAGAAAACTCTGAAAAGAAACAGTTTGCTGATGTCTCTGGGTTGGTCTTTTAATTTTTGTGGTGATAGGAAGTATTTTAAACTGGATCTTGAGATGTTTGTGGTGGTCCAGCAGACTGGTGGTCCTGCAGACTGCCTTGCTTCACCTAGAAGCTGCTATTCATTTTTGCATCTTCTAAAATGCAAGCTTTGGTAAAGGTCGTGTAGCTGGATGTGTATGTGCTCTGGTGTGTGCCCATGGCTGGCTTTTGGCCTGGTTCCAAAGGGAGCTTGGGATGTGGGCCTGCTCAAAGGGTTTTAGTGGGGGGGTTTGTTTGTTTCTTTGTTCATTGGGGTTTTTTGTTTGTTTGTCTTTTTTTTGTTTGGTTTTTGCACAGGACAACTCTGAAAGATTCTTCCTTTCTTTCTCTCAGTGAACCTCAGTTTTCTAGCAGTAAAGGCATTACACCAAACTGTTCATTCTCTCCTTCCTGGATTCCCAGTGTAGAAGGAATTAAGCAATGAGGTGAAATAATTGTTTAAGATTACTGAAAATGAACTTTGATCACAACCTCCAAACTGAGACTCATGATCATTATATTTGCATGCTCATGAATGTACATGAAGTTATTGTTGTGTACCAGAGTATATATTTGTGTATTAACTTTATCAAATTTAAGTGTTTGTGATATGTCACTGAGCATGAAATGCAGTTACTTGGTTGCACCTGTTCATAATAATTGGATTCAATATTCATGAATGATTTTCCAGTAACCATGTGCATGAGCAATGATCATTAGGACAGGCTTCCAGCTCCCCACATGTGCTACTGCAAGCGATCTGTGAGCTCTGTCGAAGCGAAGGTTTATGAAGTGTCAGCTGATGGTTGGTAATGTGTGCACAGGTGATTGCTTCCCTTAGCCAGTGAAACTAAGCCCTGCTTGTTTACTAAGGGAAATTCATCAGCAGTTACAAATGGTGATAAATGGAAAAGCACCAGAGAATCATTTCAGTTAGACAGGACCTTTCAGACCATTGAGTTCAACCATTATCTAAGTACCAAGTCTGGTGCTACACCAGGTCCCTCATCACCACATCTCTGCATCTTTTAAGTGCTTCCAGAGATGGGGATGGAACCACTTCCCTGGGGATGACATCTAAAGTAAAAAAATCAGATCGTGCAAAAACTAACAACTGTTAAGTGAGCTGAACCATAAGCAGCCTGCAAAAGGCAGAGGATGAAAATATTGAAAGTTAAATGTGCCAAGACTGGTAAAAGTCAAAAAGGAAAAATCCAGGCGAGCAGAAGAAAACATAAACTATGAGGATAAAAAGATCATTTAATTTGCTTTGTAGTAATGAAATAAATTCTCTTCAGGAGACCTTTGTTTATCCGTTAACTTGTCTGTCGTCATCCTGGAGTTTTTGAAAGGTCATGGGCCAAACCAGAACGCTGCTGGAGCTTATAGGAGAAGCAGCTCAGGTTAGGTGAGATAATGTAGTGAGAAGAGCAGCCACAGATCTCTCTCTGGAGGGGCCACAGGGTGTGGAGGTGACCAGGGACCTGTGGTTCACACAACTTGTTACTGTCAGATTAAAAATCTGAAATCTCAGCTGTTCATTCTTGTTAGATCAGGTTATTACAATCCTTCTGCTTGGTGAAATAGTGTCCAAGCAACATTTCTATTCTCAAATTGTCTAGTTCATCTTTAGCTGATAGCTGTAGCTGTTCAGATGTAATTCCCTAAAGATGGAGATAGGCTGTTTAATAAGCCCAGCATTCAGGCTTACTGTAAAATTTGCCTTGCTCTAAAACATATTCCAGTAATCAATGCTGTGGATGTGAAATAAATATTAAAGGTCACATTAAAGCTTTGGTAGCCACACAAGTACTGCACAGAGGACCTGTTCCTCTGTGCAGCGTAAGTCAGCTATGGTTTCATAGGCATGCAAGAGGACTCCACCACAGCCTTCCTTCACTCTGACATTAGTACAAATTCTTCCTAGGTATCAAGTGATAGAATGAGAGGTAATAGCCTCAGGTTGTGCCAAGGGAGGTTTCAGTTGGATATTATGAAGAATTTCTTACTTGCAAGAGTGGCCAGGCATTGGAACAGGCTGCCCAGGGAGGCAGAGGAGTCGCTGCCCCAGGCAGTGTTCAAGACATTTGTGGCCATGGCACTTTGGGACATAGTTTAATGGCTGTAGTGGTGTTAGGCTGAGGGTTGGACTCCGTGATCTTGAGACCTTTTCAGTCTGAAACAATTCAATGATTCCGCAATTCTATGAATTAAAGCCTGTGATGGACTTTAGAAGGCTTTGAGGTGGAGCTCAGCTGGCTTATGATGTATTGAGGGAACTCTTCAGTCCTAAAAGTACATCGTAGTGCTGCTGGCTGATTAGAAGTCAGCACATCTGAGTCACAGCAAGGCTAAAACTGAATATTCAGGATATGATCCAATGGGTTTTACTAAAACTGTAACAGTCATGAGATTGCTCTGTAGAACTCAAGCACATCTTCCCCTGTGAGTAGGAGTGCTGCTTGCAGCCCTTCTAACAGGCAGTGGCTAGCAGTCCTGCATCACCAACACCTGACAGTCAGGATGCAAACTGGTCTTTTTCTCCTCTCCTTCTACTTCTGCTCAGGTTAGTACCCCTCTACTTGGGATTTCCTGGACAGAAATCTGGATGCCCCATGACAGGACAAGGGGCAATGGGTGGAAATTGAGGCATAGGAAGTTCCATGTAAACATGAGGAAAACCAATTTTTCCCTGTGATGGGGGACAGAGCACTGAAACAGGCTGCCCAGGGAGTTGTGGAGTCTCCCTCTATGGAGATACTCAAAGCCTGCCCAGGATGCACCAGGATGCACTCCTGTGTGATCTGGTATAGGTGATCCTGCTCCGGCAGAGGGGTTGGAATCATAGAATCATAGAATGGTAAGGTTGGAAGGGACCTGAAGGATCATCTAGTTCCAACTGGATGAGCTTTGGAGGTTCCTTCCAGACATTGTGTGGTTCTGTGTAACTATGGATCAGGCTGGCTGGTTGAGAAGTGGGCAGCTAGCCCAGTGCTTATAAGAGCTATTGGATGCACTGCAAATGAGCAGGCAACGTGCAGTCAGACCTGTGTTTCAGAACACAATCCAAGCTTCTTCTCATTGATTTGCAGGGGTAAGGCAACCAAGTCACACATTTCTGGACTGAGCATAGCATGTGGAGTTCCTGTGGTTTCTCTTAGTAAAATACCAAAAGTCAACAAAGGTAACCTCCTTCCATGAACAAGGAAAGGAAGCGGCAGTGAGGCACACCCAAACTTAGGCTAGTCCTTTTTAGGCCAAGAGCATGTTGTAGGAGTATGCAAAACATAACATTTTTTGCCTTGCACACATTGTGTGGTCGTCTGGATTTGTCTAAATTGCTCCACCAACCTTTCAACATCCTCTGAATAAAATCTGATCTAGCATGGGATGGTACAGGAAATAGGCAGCTCCTGAGGATCATACGAACAGACAGGATTTAGCTCATCTCTGCCTTGCTCTACCTTCACTGGGAAAATGCAGACATGCCAGGAAGATCTAAAATGAGACATTAAGTTGATCCGAGACCGGTAAAATGCAGGATCAAGACACTTTAACTCTGATGGACTGCTATTGCCTCCAATGCTAAGAAAGGGCAAGGAAATCTGCAGCGGTGATAGCTCTAATTTTGGTGACATTTTACACCAATAGGTATTTGCTTCAGGTGACGACTTGAAAAAGAGCAGCTCCATTGTTAGGTCTGATAAAGACCAAGGCAATTAGCAGTTTGTTTCCTGGACAAGCAATCAGTCAGGAAAAGCTGGTGCAAGGGGCAAATTCAGGGGCTTTTAGAGCTTCTGAGGCTGGCCAAGAGCAACCCTGCAGGGACTGGGCAGCCTACCTACAATGGTTATTAGTTACGGGGGAAGGAAGTTGTAGAAATGGCAATAATATTTAAGAAGCAGCCGATATTTACATTGGCAAGGAGATAGTGTTGTTTTTTTTCTCACCCCCCCTGCTTTAATGGGATTTCCTGTTAACAAGAGTAGTCAGACTCCATAAAAATGAACATCAGAGAAAGGATTGCATTTGTGCTATGTAGGTACCTATAAATTGTTTTTACTTTTAAATTTGCATAAACTGATTAAAAAAAGAGAAAAATGTTAAGAGGCGTATCCAAGTTTGGCTTTTTACATAAGTGCCTATATCGTGGCTCGTGCCAAACATGCAGTCTATTTTTTCCTTTGCCCCTCACTAGCTGTATTTTTGGCTCACAGAAAATAGGAGTACTGACGAAATAGATCTTCCCGCAGAACACAGCTACTTATCGATCCCGAGTGCCGAAAGCTCGCGAGCTTTGGAGCCGCAGCTCACCTCCAATTCATCATTCATTGTTCCAAGAGCCGCCGAGGAGTTCTATCGGCTCCTTTCGCAGCTTCAGCTCCCCAAATGGGGAACCTTCCATCATCGCCTGTAACGCAGGAAGAGCAGAATGCAATTTGGTTTGCTGTTATCTGCTTGATAAAAATATGTCCCGCCCTAATGCCAGCAGGCTTGAGCAGAGCAGGTTAGATTTAGGTTATGGTAATGAGATTAGAGGGAGACAAAACAGAGGATAATAGGAGCAGAAGACCTCGTGGAGGAATACAGAGATTTTTGTAATAGAAAGTTTAATATGCATCACTTTTAATTTATCACTTTCATCTCTTTCTGCTTTTGAAATCTAGTTAGTAGTATAATATTGGCCTAGAGTTTTAAGGAAGTAAATGTCAGCAGGCATTATTAATCTCATTTATATAAAAACAAAAAAAGACAACAGTGTTTATCTTTGTTTTGAAGCCTGCAGATATTGTGGTTATTTTGCATGATGCACGTGGCTCTCAGTTACTGGGTTTTTTTTAACTCCAAGTGAATATTAAACACTTATGGCCAGTGTCTGAACACTGCTTAAGAAGTAGAGGGAGCTCTCTGCTTCACTACCTGCACCACTGGCTACCAGTGTAGCTCCACTTAACACAGTCAGTGCCAGGTGCCGCTTGTGCACTCAGATCCTCCTCCTCTTTGCAAAGCCTGCTGTGCTTCAGAAGAAAGGAAGGTGCCACCAAAGGAATTTCACAGAATGGTTTGGTTTGGAAGGGATCTTTAAAGGCCATCTAGTCCAACCCTTCAGTAGACAGCAGGGTCACCTGCAACTAGACCAGGTTGCTCAAAACCCTGTCCAAAGTGACCTGAAGTGTTTCCAGGGGTAGAGCATCTACCACCTCTCTGAGCAACCTGGGCCAGTGTTTCACCACCCACATCATAGAATGGATTGGAAGGGACCTCAAAGATCATCTAGTTCCAACTCCCCACCATAGGCAGGGACACCTCCCACATTGTAAAATGCTTCTTCTTCCCACCTATTCTGAATCTTCCCTTGGCAATCATTTAATGTCGGAAGCCAGCAGCATGGACCTTTGGGCTTTTGCTGGATCCTTCCTCTGCTGTTGTTTAAGGGAAGAGAAACAAATTCTGCAGTGTGTAGTTGAGCACAGAGGTGTCAAGCTCCTCTGAAGCTTAAAAGCATCCCCTAATTCTCCATGGCTGTGTCTCTGACTGAGAAATTAAGTTATGCCTGCAAACTTTTACCCATAAATCAGTAAGTCAGGAGCTGTTATTGCCACCATCACCACCAGCTCTACCCTCACTGTTGGTATCCAGACAGCATTTAAAACCTTTAATTAGTCTATTGCTTATATCATATATAGATAGATATGAGAGATATATATATGATGCATATATCTTACATATTAATCAGAACATGAACTTATTGTCTGGGAAGGGAAAGCTCCTCCAAGTTGTTCTTCCTCATGGGTATTTCTGTTTGCATTGGCTGGAATCCAGCACTTCGTCAAAGAAATATTAGGGAAACTACACCTCGTGATCTTTGTCATTCCATTTAATAGTGTTGTGAGAACTGCATGAGAGACAGCAAGATGTGGCCAGCTGCCTTCTGACCAATTGGCAGTAACTGGGAGACCAGGCTGCTTTTTTTTCTCAGCTGTACTTCAGCAGTGGGCAGCCTACTCACGGGCTTCTGTTTTAAAAAGGACTCTAACAGTGTCTGTCAAAGTTGGAGCTATTTCCCTCTGCTTTGCTTTGAGGGAAACAAAATCCTGGAGTATTTTGTAGCTATCTAAAACTTGCTTACGTGAGACATAGCTCCATGTGGGGTTTTGGGGAGGGTTTTTTCATTATTTTTTTCAGTGATGCTCTAATCAGGAGGGAAAATTGCTCCACAGATCTCTAGAACTGTCAAATATCAAATTACTTTTCCTCAGTTTGCTTTTCAAGGATTCAGTGATCTGAAAGGTTGTTCCCAACTTCTATCTCTAATTTCTGGAGATTTTGCCCCCCTCCCACCCCCCCCAACCAAACAAAAAAAACCCTCAAAACCAAACAAACCCACATTAATTTATTTTTTTCCTCTGACTGACAGAGGATGCATTTTTAGCTAGCAGGATCTGTAAGGTCTGTTCTTTTTGAGGCTCAGTCAAGTTTGTTTCTTAAACTACTTTTGACTTTTCTGATCTGTGGCCACTGAGATAAATTAAACTCAACCCATTCTGCTGTCTCATCCAGAAATTCAAACGCTGATTTCAAGCAGCCAACATCTGATCTTTTTTAGGTGTTGCAGATAACAGCTCCTCTTAAAACTGTTCCATCTGAGTTACTCTAAACTTTTTTCCCTGGCAGCTCCCCTGGCACTGGCTGGCACAAGTCTGGTGCTTGTCGATGTATGGGAAACAATCAATTCCGTCTGAGTTGCTGCGCAGAATTGATAGACTGATTGCAGCCTGCCAGCTCCAAAGGCGGGAACCTAACCAGCAGCTTTCATCACACTGCTGCTTGCTTAAGGGAGAAATTCACACACAGGGAAACTTCAGCTCCCATAACATAGATGAGATAGCTTCCAGTGTTCTCTCTTGTGCTTTCTTTGCAAGATATGCTCACGCAGGGTTCGCTGCATTAGAGGTGGGCTCCAGCCACACAATGCAGATTTAGATTGTGCTTCCAGCTACACATTTGCAAAATTGGAAGGAAATGAACTTAAACAATGGTCCTAAACAGAGTATGTTTGGGGTGGGGGATCTAATTGAGGAAAGAAAATACAATTTTTTAGACTGGATATAAAGAAGCAATTTCTGACAGTGAGGGTGGTGAGACACTGCCCTGGTTGCCCAGAGGTGGTAAATGCTCCATCCCTGGCACCACTCCAGGTCAGGTTGGATAGGGCTCTGAGAAGCATGCTCTAATGGAAGCGCCGAGTACAGGAGGGTTAGACTAGACAGCCTCGAGAGGTTCTTTGTAACCCAAAGCGTTCTGTGATTCTGTAGCCTTTGGTGAGTGCAGCTCTGCGCTAACAGGCATAGGCAGTGAAACTCTGAATTGTAATTTATTTTACCTCTTTAACTTTTTTATTCACAGTGTTATTGTTTAGTTCCACCCACACAAAGACTGAATTTCTCTTTAGCTTTCTAGGCTTGCTGAGTACTTTGAGGATTTTAAAATGAAATTAAATGTGCCTCCTAGCACTTGGTAGAGTGTTAATCTGGGAGAACCTTGGAAAGAGGAGCCTGGCTAACTCAAGCAGACATTGCTCTAATGGGAAGACATCTGATTCTGCAAGGTTTTAAAAGCATCTCTTGCAATGGGTTCTTCCAAGACAGGCTCACTGCAGGTGCCATGGGACAGTTCAGAGGAACAAAGTGATCTGAAAACTCCCTAAATGTGAGGGAAAGATGGAGGAAAAAAATAAAATAGAGAAGCATGAGTTACACAGGTTAGGTTAATGCCAAGATTGCCCTCAAAACTATCCAGAAATGTAAAATATGCATTTCGGGTTCAAATTAAGAAAATCACAGTTTTAGGGGATGAAAACTGGTAGAAGAGACTGCCTGAAAATCAGACACAGTTAAAGAAAACAGGGAAGTCTGAGTGAATTTCACAGAATCACAGAATGTCAGGGGCTGGAAGGGATCTCCAAAGCTCATCCAGTCCAACCCCTGCCAGAGCAGGATCTCCTATACCAGATCACAAAGGAATGCGTCCAGACAGGTTTTGAATATCTCCAGAGAGGGAGACTCCACAACCCCCCTGGCAGCCTGTTCCAGTGCTCTGTCACCCTTGTAGGGAAAAAAAAATCCTCGAATTTCTTTAGCTCCAGTAAGATTTGCTGTAGAACCAAATGGAAGCTACAGCTCCTTCCTCTAGCTGTGGCCTACCAGCAGCACCAGTAAGTACCATCCCTGAAAGCATGCTGCTATGCTGAGTTCATTGGTAGGAAACATTTTCAAACACTGCTGAAAAAGAAGGAAATAAAAGACTGCATCAAAAATCCTAACCCCTTTGAGACTGGCAATGTACACATGTACTCTGTGGGAACCCCACCAAAAACATACCTATGGATCTTTTCTACTCCTGAAGGAGAGAAAACAGGCAGCAATCTCTGCTGTTTGCCCTGACAATATTTAATAGAGATAACAGCTCCCATTCTTCTTCCCTTATTAAATGCTCTCCTTCATCCCAATCTGAATTGTTTGTGTACACTCCAAAGCAGGATGGATGCAGGACTCCTGGGAGTGATGGATGGCTTTGGTGTTCAGTCCTAGGCTGCCTAGCATGGCAGTGGTGCAGAAGAATCTGATCTCCCATTTGTTCAGTGCTTCCACTTGGTAAACATTTTCCAGATGTTTGTGCCTTAGCCTCTTCAAACATATGCCAAATAACTACTGCTTCTGTTTTGTTGGCTTATTTTTTTAAGCATAATGTTAAATAAGGTTAACAACATTTACCTACACACATTACCACCACCACCCCCCTCCTCTTCCTCCCCCTCTTTTCAGTTATTTTAAGCATGTGATCTTTCCATGCTCAGTGCCATAAGGATCTGCCGTGGCTGTTTGCTTTGTGCTGTTATATTTAATGTGGTTTGAATGACCTTCTACCTCCATTAAATTACATATGATCTAGTTTCTCAGCAGGGCCATTTATGATCATTTGTCTTAGATTTTATGTATTGCTTTTCATTGCCCATCGCAGAAATTGTCTTACTTGCACTGAATAAAAAGTGACAAGAACTAATGGAGTATCTTAGAGACACTTTGGAGCTTTTTGATTTCAGAAATGTTAGCTTCTGAGCTGCAGGCCCTCCCAGGGTGGATAACTGCCTTACAGTGGGATCAGTCCCCCCTTGAAGGACACTGACAGGGAGGAGAGGACAGCTCTGCATGCTTGCCCCCATCACTTGGCAGTCCTTGGCAGGGCAACTCCTTGCTACCTGGCTGAGCCGGCTTGAAAGCAGCTCTGTGGTGTCTCCTTCAAAGATGAGCTCAGTAGGTTATGTACAGGCAGGGCACTAGTCTCATAATGTGGGGTTTTAACTCGTGCTAGCCATTTCAGGACTTAAAGAGGGACTAGCACAAAACTGGGGACAGACTTGTTGAAACAGGACAAGGGATGATTGTTTTAAGCTAAAAGAGGGAGATTTAAACTAGGTGGAAGGAAGAGATTTTTTTACACTGAAGGTGATGAAACACTGGCCCAGATTGCTCAGAGAGGTGGCAGAAGCCCCATCCCTGACTGTTCTAAGTCAGCTTGTCTGGGGCTCTCAGTAACCTGATCAGGTTGGAGAGGACTCTGCCAACTGCAGGGGCAGTGAACTTCCCTTCCAACCTAAACAGATCTGTGATTCTGTGATTTTGAGGAGGAGAGATCTGCTGACCAGCTTTACCTGTGCTTCTTTCCAAGAAAAGACAATGCTTCCAGAATTGGGAAGAGAGACAGGAAGATGCTTCAAAAGGTGCAATGAAAAGGAGCAAGGGAGGAGTCTTCAGTGAAGTCTACTGGAACCTGTTGGAGCTTTGTGACAAATCTGTGTCTGCACGTTTGCAAACTGCCACTGGTGAGTGGAACCAGAGAACAGAGGACTCTGAGTGACTCTTGCTGTCACCTTCTCCAAATGGAGGAGACTCTGCTTTGCATGATGACATTTAAGAGAAGGGCCAGAGTATTCATCTTAATAATGTGACATATAGGAATGCTACTGTGATGTTTAGAATCTTGAATTTGGCTCTTTCACAGAGAGGAGAGATGTAATCTGAAAAAGGGTAAGTGGTGTTTTTCCCTTTTGCTGGGTCAGCTTTAGGTCTTGTTCTCAGCTCTTAGTGAGCCCAAGTGCAAAGCCTCTGCAGGAACAGACAAAGCATGCACTGAGGCAGGACCTTGAAAGGAGGGTGGAACCAGACAGGGGTTAATCTCACCTCCCAAGCAACAACTAAGAAAAGAGGAAATGGCCTCGAGTTGTTGTGCTGGGGAGGTTTAGGTTGGATATTAGGAAAAATTTATTCCTTGCAAAGATCGTCAAGTCCTGGAACAGGCTGGTGGTGAACTCTCCATCCTTGGAGACATTTAAAGGCCATGTGGCTGTGGTGCTGAGGGACATGGTTTAATGGTGACCTAGCAGTGCTGGGATTCTGGTACAGCTTGATGATCTTAAGGGTCTTTCCCAAATAATTAACTGATTTTTTTTTTTCCTTTTTTTTTTTTTTTCTTCTTCTTTGATCATCTCATAAATTGAAATGCACAGTATGGACAGAAATTAGGAGATGCTTGTAAACATAGAAACCTGAAGTCACATCCATAATAGACTCCAAAAATGAAATAGGTATCAATATTGTTAGGTGCATTCTGTGTGACAAGTGACAAATCTCTAACTGTAGAATTAAAAACAAATATGCAAACAGGCCAGACAGACAAATATTGCAGAGACACAGTCCAGTCTCAGAGATACAGGAAATAAGGAGGGAGGGAAAAAAGCCAAATCTTATCAATCTTTGCAGATGCTGCTATCATTCTCTGAGGTTGTATTAAATAAGTCTTGTTTCTGCTCTCCATTGCTCTTGAATAGCACCATGCAAGACAAAAGCAAACCTCCATCAAAGGGTAAGAGCACTGCTTAGAGGAGTGCAGAGTCATCTATCTTTTCTGCTTCAGGACAGAGGTTGCAAAAAATTGAATCCATAAGGGATTTCTGGGTTTGGGAATTGTTTGCTGTAGAGTCTGTGAATGCTCTGATCTCTGTGTTAATTTAGTTGTCTTCAGACATTAGGAAGTCTGAAGAAATAACTATTTTAAGGCTAATGTCCCTATCCCATTTCTGGCAAAGGCCATTAAGGGTTTTGTGGCTTTTGGGTTGGTTGGTTTCATTTTGTTTTGGGTTTGTTTGAGTTTTTTTGGGGGGTGTGTGGTGTGTTTAACCTTAGTAATTTTATGACAAATGGTGCAGCAGAAAATGTCTTTCTCCTACAACTTTACCAGTTCATTATCAATCGAGTCTGATATTTCAGCCTGAAAAGAGAAGACTCTTGTGGGACCTTGGAGCTGCTTTCCAATACCTGAAGGGATCCTACAGATAAGCTGCAGAGGGACTTTTCCTGAGGGTGTCTAGCAATAGGACAAGTGGGAATGGTTTGAAGCTGAGGCAGAGCAGGTTTAGATTGGATCTTAAGAAGTTGTTCAGTACAAGGGTGGTGAGACTCTAGAATAGGCTGCCCAGGGAGACTGTAGATGCTTCCTCCCGGGGGCGGTTCAAGGCCAGGCTGGATGAGGCCTTGAGCATCTGAGTCTAGTTGAGAGGAGTCTTTGCCTATGGCGAGGAGGTTGGAGTAGGAGATGTCTGAGGTGTCTTCCAAACGAAGCCATTTGAAGATTCTATGATTTCATGTTGTTAGTCTCTGCCCCTACCACAGACCGGAGGCAGAAGAGACAATTTGTTTCTTTAGGGTGTTTGGGAACACCCCAACACATTAGCACAGCCAGCACAGTCCAAAAGTAAACCTGAGGCTGATCTGATTTTCAAGGATCAATGAGAAATGTGTGTGTGTCATTTCTCAGAGACACTTAGATTTGTTTCCTGCTGTTCTGCCCTAAGCTTTTTCCATTATTTTTATCTCCCGTGAATGCAAAATTGAATATGTCCAGAAATAAATGCAGCACAGCAGAAGACAAACTCAAAATGTTGTGAAGTGAAACAAAAATCTGCAACATCAATGGTCCAGTTATGCAGAATTAACATAAACAGTTTACCTAACTATTTTTTATGCCACATTAGCTTTTCTGGAGGGAGGGAAAAAACATTCTCTGGTGCTTGAAATGCAAACATCTCGGATGGACGTTTCCGCATATCTCCTCTGAAGGTCAGTAGTGGTTTTTGTGCCAGGTATGGCTGTGCAGTCAATATTTGTTTTAGTTCTGAAACTGCTAATGGCAATTATTAAGAAATGTCTCTTCCTTTCCCCATTCAAAGGCAAAATGTTCTCACCATGCCATTAAAATTTTTGATCCAGCACAGGGCCACAGTTAAATGAAAGCCTGAGTGGTGTCTGTGTAGGAAATCTGTGCACGTGCTTTCTAATTGCACAAGGAGAAGGAGAGGGTATTTGCATCTCAAATGTTGCAGACCCTCAGGTGCCTTTTTTATTGTTGTCATCCCAGTAGACAGAAATGATCTGAGGAGGTTTAATGTGAATGCTACCTCTGAATATCCCACTCTACGTACACACAAAAATATTTTCCCTTTAGAGCAATCTGGCCCTTTACCAACCTCCCAATGGCCATGAAAATAAACTGCAGTGCAAATTATGCTTTTAAAAAAAAAAATCAAAGGGTGAGAGGAAAATCCATATCTGCAGAATTCTTAATTTGTGCTTACAGCCATCTGGCATTGTGCTCCCCTGGGACAATGACCTCGCTCTCTTCTCTCTCTGTTGGTACCTCTGCTTGCCACGCTGCATATGAATGTTGCCTTCAGTTTGTAACTTTTCTCTCCTCCCTCTCATTTCTTGCTGCAGCTCTACTCACAGAAGTAAAACAGTCTCACTTAGAAAACACTTGGTGTAGGTAAGGATCTTCAGCTGCAAGAAGCAGTGCAGCGGGAAGTAGGGAAGAGAGACACTCTTCAGGGGTATCTTCAATCCAACATGTTGCCATGCAGCTGTTTTACTTGTGCTGTGCTTGCAGGCATCTTCAGTGTGAGCAAGGCTGTGGCCAGAAGAATCCCTTGCTATGATCTGAAATGTTTCTGCACGCTTGGCCAGGCTGCTTTCCAAGAGCTTCCTAAGCCTCCACTAAGGTAACAGCACTGTCTCCACATCTGTCCACAGGTTTTCCTGTCAGTACATAAAACGTACATGTGAGAATCTGTCCTGCTTTTGCTGGGATGGAATTCCAGCCCCTGCAGGCCATTGGCAGTTGGGAGTCATCAAGAGCTGCTGACAGGAGCTGCCTACAGGTGTGTCCCAGACCATGAAGCCTATGCTCCGTATAAAGGGGAAGTTTGATCTTGGTGGGAGGTTTCTTGCTTGGGTTCTTCCTTCTCCTGCTCTTGAGGACTTCATTCCCACTTTTGTGACCACTGTACCATTGCTGGGCTGAGTAGAACTTCCTCTATTTTATATTGGTATTAGTTTTGTTGTTTCAGTAACTGTGTTTCATTTAAATCCATGCATTTCCTCCACTTTTCCCAATTCCCCTTCTCTGCTGGAGAGGGATCATCAGGTGACAGAGCAGCTGCCATGCTTTAGCCTCAGATGTGGACTAGAAGACGACAGTGGATAGCAAATCCCACTGGTTTGCATTTTGCTGTAGTTAGAAGAGCAAATGGGGAGCCTATAGAAATGCAAGTATGATTGTTAATGCTCATGGACATCTGTGCAGCATATCAGTGCAGCATTTCAGTGCAGTTCAGTTTATGGAAGGCAGTTACTGGCCCTATCATGCCACATAGCCCTGTGACTCGTGGACTTAGCTGCTTCTCCTTCCATAACTATGCTATTGACCTCGAGTTACCCTTGTCTAGACTAATAAATTCCTGGAGACCCACACATCCCTAAATATGAGTCACAGCAAGCAGAGAGACGGCTGAGCCTCAGCGAAAAGGAAACAGGCTGTCCTATAACCTGCTGGAATTTGGGACAATTATAATTAATTAGAATTCTAATTATGGCTTGATAGTGCAAAGTTGGAAGAGTGTTTAGTCATTCCACTGAGACTGGTGAAGTTAGGGCTTTTGTATCCATCTGAGGTAGATGAGCACAGTCAATAATTAAAAGGAGACTTCTATAAAATGTTTTCATAAGTATGGCTCAAAAAATGGAATGAAATACTTTAACAATAGGCCAGAAGAGTAAAGATTTTTCTGCTGGATTCCCCTCAGTAAGTGCAGTCAGAGAAGTTCAGCTCGCAGAGGTGAATAACATCCATTTAATGTGAGCTCTACCACAGAAAGAGAGAAAAACAGAGATAAAAGCTGTAGCTCATATCATTCCCTGAGGAAGTTCTGAGGAGCCAAGTTCACGGGCACAAAACAATTAAACAAGTAAGACACTGGAGCGGAGTTTTACATTTTTAATCAAAGTGCTAATTGAAATTACTTTGATAGTGGTTTTGCCACCCTCAGCAGAGGATACTCCACATTACAAAGCTGCTACATTTAATCTGACACCAGTGACAGAAATCCGCAAACCCAGGGTCCAGCATGTAGCTAATATGGAAAGAGAGAATTACCTCTGACCACATGGGACAGGAGCT
This sequence comes from Ramphastos sulfuratus, assembly GCA_013399055.1. Lineage (NCBI taxonomy): Eukaryota > Metazoa > Chordata > Aves > Piciformes > Ramphastidae > Ramphastos > Ramphastos sulfuratus. The sequence continues at coordinate 20,064 of WBNM01044270.1, read as the reverse complement.
GTCTTATCAGTCAAGCAGTGTGTGTAGTTTTGCCTCTGTGGAGAAGTTAATAGCCTCACATCAGGGATTGCTGTGCATTTTTCATTCCTGGTTAATGACATGGCAGTATACTGCTATAAATGGTGTAATGTGGTTATCAGTGCATTTAAATCCCTAGATTAAAATAATTGGCACAGATATGTATGAAGGTAGGCTAACTGCACTGTGAAGTCATGCAAATAGGTAAAACTGAAACCATTCACAGAAGGAGTGGGGAAGCTGCATCGTTGTCAATACATGCCATGGAACATGAGAATAGGCACAGACATCTGCCCTGCCACTGCTAAAGGTCAGCTCTTGGCAGTGCTCCCAAGATGGCAGTTTAGAGAAGTATGACAAAGCAAAACACAAGCCAAAATGTATTGTGTGCAAAAGGAAAAAGGAGAGCAGCTGGGCTCATTGTTCAAGTGGAGCCCACCTAGCATTTGGGTTAGAGCTTCCCTGCTGCTGAAGCACCACTTCTGGGGTAGTCCTTTTTCTGGCATGTGTTTTGTGGCTGGCAGGAAACCATATTCCTTCTGAGGGCTGATTAAAAAGGCTGTGCAGTGTGAGAGGCAGAACTCATCCCAAGACCTCTGAGTTAGTTCTGTTCTGCTGGAAGCTGACATTACACTGACAACCGTCTCATACTTCCTTTAGACCTGCAGGTTTTCTCACTTTCTCATCTTAGGGACACAGTTCAGAGAAATGCAATTTTTCTCCTAGTCAATGTGCTTTGTTGATTTGTGAAAGCATATCTTAGGGTGTCTGATATCTTTTAGCCTTGTACTGTAGGCATAGTTTTTCTGCTAGTGTCAGTTCCTCCAAAGACTGAACAATTGACTTTTCCCCCCCTCACTTAATGTAGTTTGTCCTTCTGCTACTCACTTTGGGTTTCTGCCTTGCTGTGAAGGAAAGCAAGCAGAAAGCAAACCCAGGCTGCTTCCTGTTCTCATTCTAGGTACTTCTGTGTCACAAAGTCCCCTGGCTCCCAGTATGGGAATACCTGAAATCTGAGGCTCCCCTAAGCACTACTGAATGAGAATTAGGAATAAAAATGTTCCTTTTAATATATTTTTAGGATTAAGATGCAGGCTGAAATTGTATGAACCAGCTTGGTCTAGACTTTTTGTGGTGTTTGAGCCTTTAGTCTTCATGTGACAGGAAAAAAATAATTCAGCTGTACTTTGTTCTACCCTTTAGCCAGTAAAAAACTGAATGCTTCAAATTCCTGCATCATCTCTCTTTTCCTTATTTTAAGGTCAACAAAATCTGCTGTAACCTACAACTGTTTAGAAGAGGTTATTACATTAAATAAATGACACAAGCACCCAGGCAGAGTGAGGAAAAGACAAATCAACACATTTAATCTACAATTTGTCACCTTTTACAAATTGTCTTGAAAAGATGCTAATCAGACTGGCTTGTAATTCACTTGTCTCTCAGTTTCTGCCCCATTAAACAGCATTATGGCCCTTACAATCTATTCCAGTTTCTTACGCTTTGCACTTTTCCTCCTCCTCCTGCCTTTGCCAGTTTTAATCCCACTGCTCTTGCTTCATCATTCCCTTGCCAGGCTCCTTTCCCTTTAGCTGTGGCAGGACTTTGCTTTTCATTGTGGTTTCTGTGATCTGTTTTGGTGCTCAGTGCATCAGCCTGTTTCTGAGAAGATGTATCTGCCTGGAAGTGAGGATCTCTGCTCACTGAACTACTAATGTAAATGCTTTAAACTCCACTTTTGTAGGGACTGAGAGCCAGCTCTTTCCTCTCCCCTTTTCCTTTAATCTGCATGAAGAAACAAACACAGGTGCCTGTCTCCCAGAGATGTCTCTTACTATGCCAGAGGAAGCAGCACCTGAGACTCAATGCTCAGTTTGTGGGCTGAGACCTGCATTTGGGCACTGCCACACTGTGGAAACTATCCAAGCAGGTCACAAGCTGATGGGCACCATCTTTGCCACCTTTCAAGTGAGGGTGGAGGGGCTTTCCCAGCAAGCCAGGGAACAGATGGAGGAAAAAGGAACCAGACTTAATGGCTGCTGCTGCCTTGGGAATACAGCTGTCAGCTGGAGGAGTTAGGGGCGCACATAGCTGCTGCCATAGCAATTGCAGACGTGGAAATAGCATAGAATGACAAGTTGGAAGGGACCTCAAGGATCAAATGACATAAAGGGAGATTTTCTTGGGGACGGGGACTTGTGACAGCCAATCCAATCTGCCAGTGTAAGGAAATGCAGTTCCTTTCCTCTTCAAGCAGACGTAGTTGGGTTTTGAAGTAGAGAGACAAACTGATTAGGGGCAAAAGAAAAACAAGGTGTTAGGAAGAGACTGTTCTTATTAAACTATGGATTGGATCCTGTAGAACATGCCTAGTATCAAAATGTTGCTTTCTCTGCTAAGACTGAAAACACACCACACAAAAAGTGGCTGTTATTTACCTCTAAATGTGGCAAAACATTTAAAATAAAGGGCAAAATCCTGTCTGCTCTTTTTATTGCATTAGGAAAAAACCCACAGTGTGAACAGATAAAATGTTCAGGCACCAGATGAGAGCAGACAGAATCAATAAAATCAGAAATAAAGATGGTGTTTTATTGTGCTCTGGTGGATGGGTGAATTATACCTCTGAAACATATTTCACCAACTTACTGTGTACAGGTTTGATGGGATGTAACCCTTTCTGAAATTGCTGCCTGGCACTGGCTCAGCAGTGCAGGAGGCCACACCAGTAACAATAACCTGTGGAAAAACTCTTCCAATGACCATTTAAAGAGCGAGCCTGAGGTCTCTAATGCTGCTGTAATGACTGTATAAAGAATTACAGCACATTAACAATGACCCCAGGACACCCAGCAGGCCATCAATAAAATATGCCACACGCCAGCTTCTTCTGAGTGGAGATAGAAGAGTGACAAAGGGAAGGGCTAGAGTGTTAGGTAGAGGAAGAGGTTTTCTGGACATAAGATCATTAGATCATTTCGGCTCAACACCTGGATAACACACAGCAGCCAACCTCAGCATGTGGCCTTGGAATAGCTCTTTTTGTGACCTGTATCTAACACGTCCCTGATCAAAAGAAAATCTGACACTTCTTTTGCTGTGGTGTGTTTGGGATACAATGTGTGCATTGCTGCCTCCTGAACAAATTCAGCAGGTTTTGGAGATGCCTGCATCTGTCTTGAGGTGGTTAAATACTTTGGGGGATATGCCAGAATGCCTTGACATGTTTAGACCTTATTAAAAAGAATGAGCTGTGGGAACCAGGAATGCTAACTGCTAAAAAGAAGCTCTAGGACTCACTTCAGAATTGATTTGTTCTTTGTGAGATCAGTCTTCAAGTGGTGACACATCATCCCTGGGAAGGATGTCCTGCCAAAAAAAAAAAAAAAAAAGGAAAAGAACAGAAGGGATTTTTTGGTAAGGCTACTTGAAGTGATACAAATATTTTAACATGAGCATGATCATTTGTTCCTAAGGGGAGTATTAACAGGAGAGCAGGGAATGTTCTGGCTGAAAGAAAAAATGAAAAGATCCTGCATCATAGACCAGTGACTAACAATGCACTTAGTGACTAAATTCAGCTGCCTCTTCCAGCAGTTTAATAATAAAGCTACTGTGCAGGAAAAAAGCAGATGTTTGTCCATCAAACACAGCTGTATTGCAAGGTAGCTGTGCCAAAAGCGCCATGGACCATGCATAGGTTCTCCAACTAGGATGTTGTCTGTTGGCAGTGGGTTGAGAATCTGGGATGTCTTGAATCCAAGACCATGCACAGCCTCTTGACTTGCATGCAGCCAAGACCTGTATGGTTTCTACCTCAAGCACAGCAACTGCTTAGAATGAGGCTTGGAGGTTTCCACAGTAGAGACGTAAGTTTTATTGCAAGCTCTAGTGCATGGTTGGTTAACTAACTGCTGCGAGCAAATGTGGGCATCAGACATGGGGAACAGAGCTGACTTTGCAGGAATTGGAAGCACAGGTGGGGATGGGATTCATAAAGTCTTCTCTAAGTACCTGTGAACAAAACCTCAACTTCACTGATTTAAATGACAAAACTAAATGTCACTTCATGAGCTCAGCTTTGTTTTTCACCCTGGATTTTCTAGGTTTGTGCGTTCAGACCTCCTAGAGCAGGGGCTGATGACATCCTGAGAAGCACAAAGCTGTTTTGCCTCTGGATGAGGCCAGAGATCCCAGTTCCCATGAAACTGCAAATTGAAGTGTGGGCTGGGATCCAGAGCCTCCTCCAACAGCATCAGGTAAAGGTGTTTCCCTCAAGCATACAGAGTTCTCCATTCCAAAGGCCAAGACCAAGTCTTTGTAATGGGGAAAAGATTGTAAAATCGTGGGTGAGGCCGGCTGTGGCTAACTTGTGTGGGTGAGGCCGGCTGTGGCTAACTTGTGTGGGTGAGGCCGGCTGTGGCTAACTTGTGTGGGTGAGGCCGGCTGTGGCTAACTTGTGTGGGTGAGGCCGGCTGTGGCTAACTTGTGTGGGTGAGGCCGGCTGTGGCTAACTATGTATCAGAGTAAATGCATATTTACTTATGGAAACACATAAATCTGGAAGTACTGTCTTAAGCATTCAAAGACTAAAAATTAGGAAATAGCTTAGGAATGTAGGGGAAAAGATCCACACATGCCACACTCAAATCTCCATGAAAAAAGTTCCCAGTATTTTCCCCAGTTTTTTGATCCGTCAGGGGCCAAATGATTCCTTCTCAGAGAGCACAAAGCAGGCAGCGGACGAGAACGAGATGTGCATTGCTGCACAGCATAAATTTCTTCCCAGCACAAATTCACACATGATGGAAGGAGCTACATGGACTAATTGGGCTTTTTCTCTTCTGGACCTAGGGAGATTTGCAGATAGAAGATGGGAATTAAATAGCCTGCCTGCCAGTAACACTCTCCTGATGCAAAATATGCCTGGATCTCAACGTTGCACAAGGTATTGCTGCTTCCTTGCTTGCAGCTACTGAGTCCTCGCCTTGCAGCAAGATCTCCTAGGGACATGGGGTACAAATGGAGGAAGGTAGGAAGCTCTGTCAGTATTTGGCTGCGCCCCCC
>WBNM01044270.1:0-14973 GCA_013399055.1 Ramphastos sulfuratus | reverse complement strand
GCCCCCCCCCCCCCCCCCCCCCCGTTTGTTTTGGTTGTTGGTTGTTGTTGTTGCTTTCTACTGCAGAGTAGCATATGGCCACTTGTTAAATCTCCACAGAATTTCCAGCAGCTCTGGCGCTATTTGAGTCATTTAATAATCCTGATAGATAAGATGGGGGAAGGTGAGGTAGTTACAGTTTCTGTCTGCTTCATTTTCAGAGATCTAATTAAGAATCTCTGCAAAATGGTTTTCTAACTAGAATAGAAACCACCTCATAACTGAAAAAAGTTAATAACTAGATGGACTTCTGTGATAGATACATCCAGAAAACAAAAATCCCTCTCATGAACAGCAAGCCTGGGAAACCAGAACATGCTCCTGACCATAGATTATGCACAGTGGAGTAAGACCGTCAGCCTCAATTTTATGACATAAACAACAAAATTCAAATTTTCCCTTCTTTATTTAAAAAATATTTTTCCTGACAAAAAATAAGGGCAGGAAAGAGAGATTGTACAGGTGCCTGCTCTCCTCTCACTGCTAGGCTAGAGCTTGGCACAGAAATGAAGTCCAAGGGCAAAGAAATCACCACATACACTTAAGCTTTGTGGTTTTGCCCAGAAACCTCCTACATGGCCACACCTCTGAAATCTGCAGAAATACTCTTGTCTTGATTGGCCTTTCTTCAAGCCAAGGAGCCATCAGTACATATGTTTTTTCCACTAAAAGCAAATATTAGGCAGCCTTTGGCAGGGTTTATATTTTAAGGAAGAAAAAAAAAACCTAAAAATCTAACCATATATATTTTGCAAATGAAGTACTCTTTTGACATAGCTTAGTTTTGTTAAGGACAAAAGCCAAACATACATTTAGTAAATGATGTAACCTTCTCCAAACAGGTGGGGAAAAAAAAAAAAAAAAGCCCCAAACACAAATATTTTGTAAACCATTTAACTTTTTGATACAGTTTATATTTGGCTAAGGGAAAAGCCCCAAATGATTTAACCTTCACACACATTTAGTAAGCACACTCTAGATCAACAAGGAAGAAGACAAATTTGCAACCAGAAAACAGCAAAAGAGAGCCATTTGTAAAGATTAGCTGTGCCACAGGATGGAATTACAGAGCATGAGAATGCCCTGTCTCCAAAATGCCCTGTTGCTGCCGAGTGATGGATTTTCTGTGTGAATAGAAACACAACTGAGCACTCAGGAGTTGCTGTTATGATCACAGTAGGATGTCCACTCCTCAGTAATGCATCTATTCCTCACTTCAGCCACTCCTGGATTGCAACAATGAATTTTCAGTTTAGGGACCACTTGCTTCCTGGTAGCTTTATGAAAAAGATTCATGTTCAGTCCCTTTTTTTTCCTTTCCCCCCCATCCTTCATATTTATGTTATCATGCAATAATTTATTCTTATAGAAATTCCTTAACGACATCAAAAGACATATAAAAGATTTATGAGGAATTAAAATGGTCCAGCATAATCCAGTAATTGAGTTTCCAAATTCTGCTTGAAATTCATGGCTGTTGAAATTTAATCTATGTGATCTGATCTAGCATGAAATTTTGGCTTCTCTACTGCAGAAAAGCAGCTCGGAGAGAGATGTTTTACGGGGAGTTGTTAAATTTTTGATTGACAGTTAAGGGACTATTGATAACATCTATACAACATCATCTCTGTCTCCAAAAAACCCCAATAAAGCACACAGTTATGGCAATGACAAAGGTGAGAAATGTGAAAGCCCTCTCAAACTCTGGGCTGAAAAGTGTCCGTGTTGGAAAGTAAAGGTCTAAATGTTTTGCTGGTTCGGCAGTCCCAGAGCTTGTATTAGAGGTTATTATAACATGAAGGACTGTCCTGTTTGCTCCTGCATGCAAGAATGAAGCTCAGATGAACAAGGCTCTGATGTGCAGATGGATAACTTGATTTGCTTGGGCAGTTCATCTGCAGTAGCACTCTAATAGAGGGGTTTACCTTGCCAAAGCACCATCATGTTCTTTCCTAACTTAGCAAAAAACTTTACAGACCAAAAAAAATCTCCAAGAGGGCTACCTTAATATTGGTTAATAACATTAAGTAATTGCTTTACAGCTATAGAAATGTGTTTATCTCCAACATAAATTTGAACCTTTATTCATCATTTGGGATCTTGCCATGAATTAGTCACATTCTAAGAGCCAAGTCAACAGACGGAGCATCAGTAACCCTTCAGAGACCTCCCGGGTGGGGAAGGATGCAGTCTGCCTTGACAGCAGCTGACCTGTTTGACATTGTCCAGGACTATAAAAACTGTGGAAAGTGCACTAAAGAGAGGACTGTGAGAGTTTAATATCTATGGTAAAAGCCTCCTCTTTACTCAGGGACTGTATTTTACTGCTGGGAAAAAAAATGAAAGGGAGTGCAATTAATGATTTATCTCCCATGAACAATTTGTAGAAGTAGACATCTAGGTGACTTAGATGTCATTGGGTTTTTACTCTCACAATCAAAGGGTGAAGCAAGCCTCACGATAAATACAGGTAAGCTGCCAGATTGAAAAGAGAAAATCAGAAATATTGAAATATTTTTTTCTCACTCAGGTAATGTTCAACAGCAATTTGAGTTCATCTTTCTTTCATAATTTCTTCTCAAATATCTTAATTTTTAAGTGTTGGCAGATCAAAGAATCACAGAAATATCCAGGTTGGAAAAGACCCTCAGGATCACCAAGTCCAGCTGATAACTCTGTGAGGTTCTCCCTAAATCATATCCCCAAGCACCACATCCAAATGTCTTTTAAACACATCTAGGGTCAGTGACTCCATCACCTCCCTGGGCAGCTCATTCCAGTGCTTGACCACTCTCGTTGGAAAAAACGTTTCCTAACATCCAGTCTAAACCTACCCAGTGGCAGCTTGAGGCCATTCCCTCGTGTTTTATCACTATTTACCTTTGAGAAGAGACCAGCACCAACCTTTCAGGTAATTGTAGACAGCAATGAGGTTTCCCTTCAGCCTTCTCTTCCTCAAAGTAAACAGCCCCGCTCCCTCAGTCACTCCTCTTAAGATTTATCATAGTAATCAGAATATTCCTTGACTCAGATTTAGGAACAAACATCCATACACACCACTGTAAAAGGAAAAGAAGACCACAAAAAAGAAAACCCAAACAAACAAAACACAACAACAACAACAAACAAACAAAAAGCCCCCCCAAAACCCAAACAAACAAACAAACCCAAAAGAAAATGAAACCTTGAGATCCTTTTAAAATGTCTGAACACTGAGAAATCCCTGCTAAATCTCCCATTCTTATTAAATATAATTGAAAAAGGGAAAGCACAAACTTACTTTTGTTGTCACGAATTACTGACAGATGGAAGGCTCCTTTGCAGGACCCTGAAATAAAGCAGGAATCAGGTCTGGAGGTCTGGTGGGAAACACTTTGATTATTAAACAATATTTGACATTAAAGGGACAAACACAAAAGATAACAGAAGTGCCTGAGATCTCTGAAACAGTGGGTCTGGACCATTTTGAAACTCTTTTAGTCTTGCAAAGCAGGACACATTCTGAAACTACAACTGAGAGGTTCTGAAACTAATGTTCAGAAACTTTGTCATCTAAAAATATGTGGGGAAAAAAATAACCAAAGGATTCCTTAGTAGTAAGTTAAATATTTGGCTATTTTCTTGAGGTTGGAGTAGATGATCCCTGAGGGTCCTTCCAACCTGAGCCATGCTATGAAACAAACACAGGTGAGCAAGAGAAGAAAAGAAACTAAAATCTTCTCTGAAATATTTCTGCAACAGATGGGCACCACCTTCAGCCACTTGATTATTTTCTTGCTGTGGCACACGTTATGAGTTTGAAATTTATCTAGCCAGTGACTTTGGGTCATTTTGTCCTGAATTCCAGATTGTTCACTAAACTCCAAACTGGGAAGACTATTCAAGTGACCTGTGCCGGTAAGATTATGGTTTAACTTCCACACCCACAAACCAATATGAAACATAAGACCATTTACAAGACTTAACACTGGCAGAGAAATGTGTTCCGTGCTATAGAAAAAAATCTCTTGCCAAACTTGCTCCTGTTGAACAGGTGCCAGGGAAATTCAATAGAGAGAACATGAACTGGACATGCCTCACTGTGGCTTTGATTTACTTGGATGGGTTCCAGAAACAAATAATAGTCCACATCAGGGTGAATGTATACATCAGCCTGCTGCAGTTAACACATTGTGCATCAAAGAATTAAACCACCAAGCCCCTGGAAATTATGTAGTGGGTGTTTAATAGTGTAGGAATAAAAAGTGTGTGTGCAGCTGTGTCATTTCACATACTGTTATAATCTTCATTTTCCTAGCAGTTATATTTTACTTACCATCATTAGAATTTAAGTAATATAAGGAAATAAATATATTTAAATATATATTTATAATATATAATATTTCTTTAGAAACATAAGTAATCTAAAGAAAATGTGGTATATTTTATCCTTTTTAGTCTTATTCTTTCAGAAGTCATCCTTCTAAGTATAGACTAGTAACTGGACTACTACTACTTGGTTTTAAACTATAATTAGTATGACAAACTTTTGGTGTCGAGTGTCCTCAGCACATTGCTTAGAGGGATTTGGGTGAAAATACAGCAAATGTTCTTGCATGTGGCTGCTGGTACCATGTCTGGTGCTGTTATCAAGACAGAACTCACAAGGCAGAGAGTCTTCTGCCCTGCTCCAGTGGCAGATCAGGCTCAGAGGGCTCTGAAATAGGCTGATTGCTGTTCCAACAGTAGCACTTTGAAGCGGTTGAGGCTCCTTGGGACGGGATAATGCACTACTGCTGGTACAGAAAGGACACTTTGTCAGTGCCAAGACTGACCCGCCCGGTGCCAAAGTGAATCTTTCATGTGTATTTTTAGTACCTGTCACTTGGAGATGTTAAACCTTGGTGGCTTGTTGTGATTAGATATATAAAGTCTCCCTTCCTGTCTCTTTTACATCAGCGTAACTACGCTATATTATTTCTGAGATATAGAGGGAGAAGTATGAAAAGAAGCATTCCCCACGAGTAAAATTCCAAGTTAAGTGTAGCCTTGTGTGCAGCCACTTATTCACATGAATTAGATGAAAGCCATGGATACGCTTGGTGTAAATCTAGGTGGAACCGCGCCACTAAATCCATGAATGTGTCACGCTCCCGCGAGAAGCAAAACTAAGCCTAGAGAGCTGACAACCTTATCAAAGCCTTCCCATTCCGGCATAATCTTTTAGAAAAAAAATAAATCACACCCCATCTTTTTGTGAATTGACCTGTAAGTTACTGGCAGCAAATCAATGGGATCCAAATGAAAAATAATCATGCAATAACAAGGCTGGGTATTATCTTGGACCCCAGCTGAAAACTTGTAACAACGATCGATACCATAAAGATGCGGCGCTGTTACTCTGCTATGCAGCAATGACACAAAGACTTAGCGACTTCCACAGGTGGCTCTGGACAAAACCAAACCCATCTGCCAAGAAATGAAAAGATAAATCCAAGAAGTAAACATTTCCTTGTTTGTTTGCCTCTTGCTTTCCCCCCAGACTTACGTTAATTTGAGATGGAATTAGAGACCGGTTCGTTGCTGCATGGAGGAAACGCAAGCTAAAGGATCAGCCCAAGAAGCTCAATGGATGGAAACTCTTTTGCTGACAAGAGGAAGTTCCATCCTAACATGAGGAGGAACTTCTTTACCTTGAGGGTGCTAGAACACAGGAACAGGCTGCCCGGAGAAGTGCTGAAGTCTCCGGGACTTCAGCTGGAGTTCAGCTGGAGCTCCGGGTTTGCTGGAGTAATGCAAAACCTGCACGGATACTATCCTGTGCAACCTGTTCTGGGTGACCCTGCTCTGGCAGAGGGGCTGGACTGGATGACCTCCAGGGGTCCCTCCCAACCCCTATCATCTGTGATTCTGTAATAGGAATATGAAATCCAGTGGTCCCCATGAAGTGCTTGTGTGCACTTATTTTGGTTACTATTTAATTTCAGGTCTTACCTCCCCATTTTTCTTTTTGAATCTGTTGATCTTCTCTATGGCAGAACATTGGTTAATTAAAACAAGCTCTTTGTTAATTAATTAGAATGAAAATGGTGCTTTGAAAGAGGCTTGTCTTTTATCTTTAAAAGCTTGCCTCATTTAGAGTGGGCATTGAAAATCAGTAAATTGGTTTTCTGTAGGTATTTTGCAGAACTGTGGTACAGAAGAGAAAATGAAGAGCAGGAAAAGGAAGAAGAACATCCAGAGGAGAGATAGAAGAGGAGAAAAAGCACTAAAGGACAACGGGCACACAGCACACAGAGACATCTGAATCTCTGATTGAATCCGTTCAACCACTTAGGATATCCAGAGGTGTAAAGGATGTTCTGTTTGAAACCTTCCAGAAGAGAACATTTACAGTGCACACTGAATGGCTGCATCCATTGCTCAGGACATCACCTGTGACACCACAGCAGAGACTAAGTAGAAATAATTGTTAGTGCCAGACTCGTGGCACCAGCCAATGAAGTCAATACTAAAGCCAAGAACTACCAGGTAAGTGATTAAGTATTAATCACTGATTGATATTGCTGGGGCTGCAGGGAAAACCCTGCAGGGGTTTTCAGCTGATTTTCAGACAAAATTTCATATCAACAATTTAAAAATGAGTCATAAAATTCAGCAGCAATGAGAGAGGGAAGAAAGACTTGAAGGGGAAGTGTTACACCTCCATGAGGGCTCTATTTACACGACGCAGCATTGCCATTGCAACTTGCTCTCTTGCGAGTACAAGGCAAACAGCTGTCCCACCTATTACTCTACCTGCAGCCACCTTGTTGCAAGGGCTTTGTAAACACAAGCATGAAAAGCTTGTGGCAACTCATGCGTGCCCAGAGCTATGCAAAGTAACTCCCACGATCAATGGCAGGCGGCAGGTCCCGGTAGCCCTTCCATCTCACTTCTGTTTTCCTTTTGGATTGCTAAGTGCAACATGGAAATAGAAATGCCTTGAAAGGCAGCCAAAAGCTACAGCTTTCAAATTTCAGTTTGTGCTCAGAGCTCTATCACAATTTCATATGGATAAGTTCTTAGCTTAGAAATTTCCCCCACTGCTTACAGGTACATTTAGAGTCACTTATCTCCATGTGGGTGCATTGCTGCGGACCAGGGAGTGCTGGTGGAAAACAAGTTCACTGAGCCAGTAATGTGCTCTCGTGGCCAAGAAGGCCAAAGATGTTCTATGGTATGTGTACAAGAGTGTCCAGCAGGTCAAGAGAAGTTCTCTACCTATACTTTGCCCTGATGAGGCCCACATCTGGAGTATTGTGTCCAGTTCTGGGCTCCCCAGTTCGATGGGTACAGGGAACTACTGGAGAGAGTCCAATGAAGGGCCAGTTAGGATGAATAGGAGACTGGATCATCTCTCTTAGCAGGAGAGGCAGGAGACCTAGGGTTCTTTATCCTGGAAAAGTGCAGACTGAAAGCGGATCTTATCAATGCTTATCAATATCTAAAGGGTGAAGATCATGAGGATGGGGCTGGGCTCTTCACAATGGTGACTAGTGCTGGGACCAAAGGCAATGGGCACAAGCTAGAGCATGGGAGGTTTTGCTTGAATTTAAGGAGAAGCTTCTTTGCTGTGAGGGTGCTGGAGCCCTGCAGCAAGCTACCCAGAGAGGTTGTGGAGTCATCTTCTCTGGAGAGATTCCAAACCTGCCTGGACATTGTGACCCTGGGCAGCCTGCTCTGGGTCACCCTTCTTTAGCAGGTGGTCTGGACAAGATGATCCCCAGAGGTCCCTTTCAACCCCTACCATGCAGGGATTTTATGCTTCTATGAACTTTAGGAGTTATTTCAATATTAATCCACAGGTCATGGTGGATCAGAAACCCTCACACAGCTACAGCCGCAGGACAGGACACCACCTATGGGGTGACAGTCTCCTGCTTCTCCCACTAAGAGCTGTGAAGACTTTGAGTTCCTGTATCATAAGAGGCAGTGGAGATGTTGGAAGTTACTGCTAGAAGAGTCTCTTCAGGTTGCAGTAGGATTCTTCCACCTTAACGCTGTTTTGTTAGAAACCAGTGTTTGCGTGGATTTTTTTTTTGTTGTTGTTTTTCTTCTTTTTACAGCATCTGTCTCTCTGATTTAAATGGAGTTTGTTGCAAATCAGAAACACCTCAAAACTGAAAAAAAGAAAAAAAATCTCACTTTGGAGATGTTTGAAGGAAAAAACCAAAAAGTCCATATTCTTAGTGGGAATAAGATGACGTTTTTCAGACAGCTGCAGTGAGCACCTGTTTGCAATGTTTGAGGACAGAAACATCCCAGTGTTTCTTTCCAGATGTGCCAAACTGATTGTTGCATTGTTTCAAGCCTTCTGCTCTCTCTTAAAGTGCTGTCACTGTGAAATCTGATGGGATAAAGATGAGCGGGAGGAGATGCTTCACTCTGAGGTTACCTTTGCCTGCCTCTGTGCAGACAAGAAACAAACCCACACTATTATCAAGGTTACACTTTGCCACCAAAGCAGGGTGCTTCCATGTCCTGCTGGACACCAGGGAATTTGACAGAAGTAACCAGATGTTTCTTTTGTCAGTGGTAATGGCATAAATGCACTCTTGTTTCCTCTGGCTGGAGGGTTTGTTGGGAAGGGGAGAGGCTGGACATGCTTAAATCTGGTTTAGGTGAAAGTCCATCATTGCACATGCTTTAAATTGTTATAGGCAAAAGTCCATCACTGCAGCTGTGCCTGATGAAGGGAGGGAATTAATGTCTTACCCAGACAGAAGCTTCAGGTATGTGCACCAGTGACAGTTGCAGTTTTGGAACAGGAATAAGAACCATAGAATCACAGAATCATGGCATTAACCAGGTTGGAAGAGACATCCAAGATCATCTAGTCCAAACTATCCCCCAGCCTTGTTCCCCTTTCCTATTTGTGTAAACCCCTCCCAGCACAGACAGTGCCAATTTTTCCTGCTGGACAGTAGCAGTGACAGTTTCCATTGAAAAAAGCCAGAAAAATGTATCCTGGAAATACTCTTTTCTATAGCCAGAGCTAGTTACTACCTTGCTATGCTAATCAGCATAGACATATATGCAAAGACCAGGACACCAACTCTCTTCATCTGCCATAAAAGTAACCAAGGGTCTAGTTTTTACTTCCAAGTAGGCTGCTAAATCACACAAACTACTTCTTGTTCCTGTTGGTTTTTTTTAAACTGTATTTCTTAGCTGCTCAGGTGTTAATATTAAATGCCTACTTAGTCATAATGTGAAGCAAAACAGAGATAAATCAAACAAAACACAGAAACCCAAGAAAAGCCAGGGAAGGGAGGGGGGAAAAAACCAAACCAGGATATCAAAGCCAATTTAGAGTGAAAGATTTGGAAGCAGTTCTGAGCTGTCTCAATTTTTGGAGATATCTCAAGAATATATGGGTAGAAATATCACAGATGTAAACAAAAATGTGCTGCCTGCTCTACTTAAGCAGTACAAGAGGAAAACATCTCTTGCTTCACAGTCTGCATCCCTTTCCTCTTTGGCTTCACAGTCTGCATCCCTTTCCTCTTTGGCTGGTGATAAGGTTTGGAGAACTGGAAAGGCCACTCAGTGACCTTCTTGGCCTAGAACCTAGACTACTCTCTATCTTAAAAATCAATGCAGTAATTTACATTTTGTATAGGAAAAATCGGAATATTTGAACTGGATTTTGAGACCTCTAGGCTCAGAGAAAAGCATTTATGATTTGCATGTAGAACAGGAACTCAGTTTATCTATAGCAGATGTTAGAGAGATAGAAGAGCTTGCAGTGGCCACAGGTTATTTGGCACTGAAATCCAGCAATGGCAGCGTGAAGGTGTAGGTCAGAGACATGTTCATGGCAATGTAGTGCTTTGAAAGTGTTTTCCAAGGAGGAGACTCTGCATTGCAAGCCAGTGAGTGTCACATCTGTCAGTAACACACATGTCCTTATGAATTAGCTGCCTCACCACAGAACATGTGGAGAGCTGAGGACTTCCTTTAAATTGAGCTGCAAAGCAGTCAAGTTCACATGCAATAGAGTTCATCAGCCTCAAAATCCTTGAGAAAAATGCTCACCTTTATATCAAGGTATTGGGAGGGAAAGGGCAGGGGAAGATTCTTTATTTTTCTGAAAACATTTGTCTCCAACCATACTTCGGCACCACTGCTGCAGCCTAGTGTCGGATAGGTGAGAAGTGCCATATAAAAATGAGTCTGAAATGAGGACCTGGGGAAAGAGCTAAAGTCTGTGCTTCATTTCATTGAGTTTATTTGCAGCCATTCAGAATGAAGATGCTTAATCCCTAGTGTAAAGCTGAAGGGAACATTATTTATCTTTAAGAAGACTTGAAGGCTAATGCAATGCAAGCTGAGCATTTTGTCTTCTCGTTGTGTGGGTGAGAAGAGGAGCTAGATTAGATTGCTTCCAGTGGGTAGTTCAAAGAGGTGATGCAGCTGCAATTCCTTCGAGTGATTCAAGTACCACAGTGGTTCTCTTTTAATGAAAGACAGCTTACAGGGTGCAGTGACAAATGACAGAAATATGGCCATATATTAGTGGGGCTATGATACTTTGTTTGTTTGATGCACCTGGAGTAGGGATTTCGTTATGGAAGACATATATAAAGCAAAAGCTAAAGGAATTGGGACTATGTATGCAATAGTAAGGGACTTTGCTGTTGAAGGGTAATTTTATCCCATAAATAAGTGTTGATGGTCATCATAAAAAAAAAAGACTCTGGATACCTTTCTAGTTAGCACGGGAGACATTTTCCATCCTTCTTAATAAAAAATGAAACCAGCCTCTAAAATATTTGATCACCGCTTTCAGGGAGAATGGACCAAGGGATGGTCCTCATTATTTTGTCAGACTTGGACAAATACATTTTAATGAGGCTGGTTTAAGCTTCTGCCATTCCCTCTCCTGGTCTGTCTATGCTGAGGTCACAGATGCCTCAGCAGTGTTAAAGTATATCATGTATACAGGCCTGAGACATTGGCAGCCTGTACTTGAGTAAGTTGAAGTTTTAAAGCTGCAGGAATGTGTGGCCCAAGTAGCTGGAACAGTTTGGTTCTTCCTCAAGAAAACTAAATTAAAAACACCAGTTGGGAAGAATTCCAACTTGAAACAATTTGCTTCTAATCAAGAAGCTAGATGTCGCGTGCCTGATGCTGGCACCTTGCCCTCTCCAGGGAAAGCCCTGGCAAGTCCTAAACTACTGAATGTCTGACAAGACTTCATCAACCAACCTGGAGAAACGCAGGTGCAGGTGACAGCTAAACAGGACAGGATCATCCCCTTAGCACTGGCACAAGGAGATAAATATCCCACCAAGGCAGGCAGAAAACGCTGACTTGTTGCACACATATCCTGGCCATAACATTTCCCTTCAAAGCTGTGTTCTCCACCTGGCCCATGATGATGTAACACCAGCTTGTGGATCCAAACCTCCAGAAAAACCCATCCCAACCCACGGCCCCCTGGCACCAACGCTGCCTTTCCACCTGGCCTCAGTGCTGACAGCTCCACTGGGATACGTGCAGAAGGCATCCTCAGCCTGAAGCACTTGCTCCTCCAGCTTCTCCCAGGACTGGGAGTTAGTTTTCCTGTTGCTATTCCTAAACTGCAGTCTTTCACAAATGTGGAGAGGAATTGTTGGGTTTTACCTTGCACCCTCCACTTGCAGTCCTTGCTGTGCCCAGGTCTCGCTATAAACTACCTTCCTCTCAGTTCATGGGGAAGAATGACCAGGGGAAAAGGATCGTTTCTGCCAGGATCATTTTCCATGCTGTTCACCTCTTTATTTTTCCCTTTGCTTGCTGAAACTTCTCTACTGCATCAAACAAAAGTTATTTATTATAACTTTTGAGGTCTATCATGATTTAATGCAAACTCATTACCATCTAGAGTTGGACTTTCTCCTCTGGTTAGTGGCACTCCCAGTTTCCAGCACCCATGCTTTCACTGTTACATTACAACTGACCATTTATTTCCTGTGCTTGGGTTCTCCTCTATTTCTTTGGCAGAGGGTAGTAGATAGATGGTAATGAGAACCAGTGATGGGGCATTAAACCCCTTGGAAAGGACACAGCCTCTTACTACAGGTCTGAAAAGTGGTTTGCACAAAATAACTGACAGTCCTCCCAAACTGAAGCTTAGCAGGGAAATAAGGGAGTGTAATGGATGTGCAATATGTAAATATTTTCCTAATAGCATGCTTTTCCATGAAATGGTACCCCAGGGGCATTAGGCACTGATTCATGAGAGAAATGGGGACAAGAGTGGAAGGAGGGGGGAGCTGCCAAATGTGTTTCTAACCAAACTGAGGACTGCACCGTTGACAGCAGCTGATGTCCACACTCAATTATTTGTCTCTTTAAGGCACTCGTAAGCTGATTTCTTCAGCCATCAGAGGTCCTTTCATTAACTTCAGAGTGGTTTGGAAGAGGCCCCAAGGACTTACACATCCACTTTGAGAAGTTTTGAAAATGATTCATTGCAAGGTAAGCCAAACCAAGGTGTTTTCTCTTTTTGTTTTTGCAGCCATCAGTTTACAGGAGGAGGAGAGCAGAGCTTAAATTAACCCTCTTGATAGAGGGTCTCAAGCTGAGGCTTCCCCAGCTACTAATACAAAAGATGAATTCTCAAACAGCAGACACAGGTGACAAGATAAGAAGCCCAGCACATCAGGTATGAGATATAAATGGATCCATCTGTCAGCAGTTACTTTATAAGTGAATTGCTCTCAATTATGTTAGAAACAGCATTTAATGAAATATGATTTTAAAGTAATACATGGAGGGAGAAAATGTGCAAAGTAAATTCCTGACATAATGAAAAGTGGAAAGAGCGATAGATTCTGCTATGATAATTGGCAAACAGGATGGAGGAGTTCGATAGAGGTGACAGTGGAACAGCTTTTGGGGTATCATTTGGCTGGGGCAACAATCTTCTAATCATATGTCCAGCCTGTCTTCAGAGGTAATTTGCAAGGTGCAAGTCCAGATGAGAAATAGAAGTGTTAGGTGACAATTTTGCTGATGGCTGCAAAGCAACGTCCATTACTCTGCCTTCTTGCCACACGGGAGGGGACCAGGCATGTATCAAATGGTGGATCAGGCATCAGTGAAAACCTGGAGGGAGGGTGTTCTGAATTTAAGTCCTTAAACCACTTCACCTGCAGTCCTTCCTCTTATGGCAGGAAGTCAGAGCCCAAATTAAGTGGCTGGCAAACATTTTTTTTGCCCTCTCAATTTCTTTTGAGTTTTTGGTTATTTGTAGTTTTCTCCTTGAGTAGTTATTATCTCAGTCCTCAAGGGAGAACAATTGGCATAGCAAGTCCCAGCTCAGAAGGGAAGCTGTAGATATGCCTGGCTGTGAAGGCTGTACTGACCTCAAGTAAGCAAGGGCTGTAGTAGATCTATTTAGTGGACATGGTGTGTTGGGATGACAGTTGAACCTCATGGTCTTCATGAGTAAGAGCTGGAGGTCTTTTCCAACCTTAAAAGCTTTCCTCATTACTTCACAGCATCTAACAACTCAGAGTTGAGAAGCACTCTGAGATTGGAAATACTGAAATCACAGGAGTGTCTGTTCTGTACAATCTTGCAGCGGCCTGGGAGGAGAGCTGCTCCGATGCCTCATCTGCGGCACTCCACATAACAGACATGTTTGCAGGTGTGTCTTAGCTTAGAGAATTTAGGTGCTTCTCAGGATTATACCTGGAGCATACTTTGAATGCTTATATAATGTATTCTACCCTGAATTAATGATGCTGTCCAAGTTATCTTCATCCTCATAGAGTTTCTGTTTTGGTGTAAGAGGGATGCAGGCTGCACAGGTAGCCCCACATGTGCTGCGCACAGACCCGGCGTGGTTTGGGAGGCTCTTACAGCTCTTCCCATGGCCTGGCTGGCAGAGGCACACTACCTTCTTAAGCAAAAGCAGGCATCAGCCTTCCAGCCTTAAAGGTAGGATTTAATAATGCTGAATTTAAGGTTACTAGAACTACCCTTGCTTTCATGAGTACACAAATAGTCACTTAAGTACTGCAGCTCTTGGAGTTCAGCTTACTTCTGAGCAGTATCTCATGGACTGATTTGTGTTGGAAATCCACACATACAAACTACATTCACTGATAAAGGAGGTTCAGGTATGACATTGGAGTTATTGCTGTTGCTGCTGCAATGTTTTCTGCTTCGCTTTTTTGTTGTTGGGGATGCTGTACACCAAACCATATATCTCCCATATGAAATAGCTTTCCTGAAACATCTGCTGCCAGAAAGTTTGTCTGGAAGTTGCGATGATGGATGAATTTTTGACAGGTAATTGCAATTCAGATCAGATGCAGACAGATTTAGTACCTGGAAGCTCCCAGTTTATTAAAATCACCATTGATTTATTTAAGCACCCCCCTCTCTTTTCACCACCATTCAGAAATTAATCACTTGGGTATGGTGTTTGGGGCTCCTGCAGCTGCTCCCAATAAGAAATACGTCAGTTTCCCCCAACTTTATCTAGCTCTTAGTGCTTCTGAAGAACCTGTCACTGCACTGTCTAGCCACCTCCAACCAAACCTGTGCAGGCAGTGTCAATCTTCCACCAAAGCAGAAGGAAACGCTACCCCTGCTAGCTACATGGATAAAACTTTTCAGGCTTACTAATGCAAATTAAATGTCACCACCGTCCATCACACCTACCAAAATGTTGTTTATCCTTTTCTTAGATGGGCAACTGACACTGTGCTAAGTGCAGAAGTGCACAAACCTGGCCAAAACCTCCATTCACATCCTAACCAAGTTCACTCCTGTGGTTGCTTCTACTTCAACCACTGCTAGAGAAAAAGGGGGGGTAGAAAATGCACTGCTGAGCTCTGGTCCTGTGTTCTTGCATTCAGTCTGGCTGCCAACTGGCCAGGCATGTCATAGCATCACAGAATGGTACGGGTTGGA
>WBNM01044245.1:2656-15181 GCA_013399055.1 Ramphastos sulfuratus | reverse complement strand
TCTATGATTCTATGTTGTGTGCAATTCATTGTCCTGACTGAATGGTATTCTGAAAAGCAGCCTATATCATGTTGCCTTATGCACAGTATTCACAGGAAGACCTTTTTCACTGGACCTGGCTGAGAGGTTTTTTTTTTCTCCTGTAATGAAGAAAGTTGTTTCCATCAAAAATGGAAAAATAAGAAAAAGAGATCATGCTGTGAAATCTGAAGAGAGTGCTGTTTTGTGGTTACACTGAATCATTTATTGCCATGTCTAAACAATATTTTCAGATCTGCAGAAAAATGGCCATGGGTGAAAAAAATCTCTAAAGGATATTTCCGAGGATCCAGGTGAGTGTATTTTTCTGTACCAGGAAACCAATATATGCTGACAACTGTCTGTATGAAGAAGTTCCTTTATCTCCAAGACCAAAACAAATGTAACCCAGAATGTGTTTTGTTTTTTTTTAAAGTAAGGAGAGCAGGACATTTTGTAACAGCAGTTTCAACATTAATCATTCTCCACAAGAATTTCCATTTGCAACTACTTTAATATAGTTTATCTAATATTGGAAATAGAAGCTGTGGATTTGTTATGTGCCTACATTTAGGCTGTTACTGTGTCTGGAGTTAAACTGTAGCAGTTCCTCTATCACCCAGTGACCCCTCCAGCAAAGAAGGGGGATCAGGAGAAGGAGAGAAGCTCCATGGGTGGGGAATGTCTGAGAGCAGCCCTGAGGAAAAGGACCTGGGGGTCTGGGGTGATGAAAAGCTCAACATGAGCCTGCAGTGGGAGTGCAGCCCAGACAGCAACTGAGTGCTGGGCTGCAGCAAGAGCAGTGTGGGCAGCAGGGCAAGGGAGGGGATTCTGCCCCTTTGCTCTGCTCTCCTCAGACCCCACCTGCAGTCCTGTGTGCAGTTGTGGAGCCCCCAGCACAGGAAGGACATGGAAGTGTTGGAGTGGGTCCAGAGGAGGCCACAAAGATGATCAGAGGGCTGCAGCAGCTCTGCTGTGAGGACAGACTGAGAGAGTTGGGGTTCTGCAGCCTGGAGAAGAGAAGGCTTCCAGGAGACCTTGGAGTAGCCTTCCAGGATCTGAAAGGGGCTACAGGAAGGCTGGGGAGGGACTATTGACAAGGTCTTGCAATGCCAGGACAAGGGGCAATGGGTTTGAACTGGCAGAGGGGAGATTGAAACTGGATGTTAGGAGGAAGTTGTTTGCAGTGAGGGTGGTGAGACACTGGCACAGGTTGCCCAGGGAGGTTGTGGCTGCTCCCTCCCTGGAGGTGTTCAAGGCCAGGTTGGACGAGGCCTTGAGTGACCTGTGCTAGTGGGAGGTGTCCCTGCCTATGGCAGGGGGTTGGAACTGGATGATCTTTGAGTTCCCTTCCAACCTTACCATTCTATGATTCTATTATCAGTGCCAATATAAAATAAAGTTATATTCAGCCCAGTGAAGGTACAGTGGTCACAACAAATGGGAAGGCAGTCCTCAGGAGCAGACTGGCAAGAAATCCACTCCATTCATGGGGAGAAGGAAGAGGAGGAGTAGGATCAGGATGAACCCTTACCATCAGAAAACTTCTCCTGTTATACTGAGTGTGATGTTTATGGTCTAGGATACACCTGTGAGCCAGCTCCAGTCAGCTCTCCTGGCTGACTTGAATCTGCTAACATCCTGCAGCTCATGGCTGGCTTATGATTGTGTCCCAGCAAAATCAGGACACTTTGTTATTACTTAATAAAACTGTCACACCAGGAACCAATTTGTTTTGTTCCCTGAAGGGACCTGCAAGTGCATGATACGTATTTAAAGTTTTAACACTGGTGTGTGTGCTCCTTGCCAACGTGGATACTTTGTTTGCTATGTAAGTGCTCAGCACTGAATTGAAAGTGTTTTTTTTCCTTTACCTTACCTGAGTGGATGAGAGAGTAGATTATTTTTGCCATCTCTCCAGCAGCAGTCTGAAAACAATGTTAAAACCTGTATTAAAACNACTAGATAATCCTTGAGGTCCCTTCCAACCTTACCATTCTATGATTCTATGATAGCTTACCAGGTAGGCTTAGGAGACAGAGAGTGAGCCTCGGGGATGCCTTTATCAGTAGTGTTTTAAATCAGTGTTAGAGGGATCTGTGCTGAAGATGCTTAGCTTTTCTTAGAGTGTAGTATTTGGCACCCATCAGGATAAAGTCTGAAGGAAGCAATGTTTCTGCTGAATTGTCCTGGGAATTGGTTGAATAATATTACTAAATATTTAATAATTGAAATAAAGAAAAACAGCCTCAAATCATTTTGGTGTATACAACTCGTTCTCTTCTGCTCATACAGGCACACAGGGAGGTCAGCCTCATGAAGAGGCAGAGTCTCAAGTCTTGTAGTTTGTCAGCTGTGTTGGCTCATGTGCTGGCAATTACTGATAGCATTTGTTTTGCAGAACAAGCCCTGAGAGAGATCCCCTCATTCTGCTGTCTCGAGAAAACCCAGAACTTGTTGATGCTGAGTACACCAAAAACCAGGCTTGGAAATCTGAAAAGGTGTGTGAGTGTTTTTCTTGTCTTCTGGGGGTGAAGGCCAAAGAGGGTAACACCATGAGATGACTGAGAAGCATCTTGTTGGAGAGTTGTGAGTGATCCTCTAGAGAGGAGGAGGCTTCTTGCTTCCTTGGTGGCTGCTCCTCTCTGAAGGATGAAATGAGGGGGCTTACAGAGCATGGCAGGCCAAGCATTTTCTTCCATCAATGCTTTTTGTTCAGGGAAACCAGCACATGTAAGAAAATCAATCTAGGCCAATATCCTCTTCCATTGCAAAAGAATGAGCCAAGTCTTCACCTTCTAGCCATGAGCTGCCTGTGTGGTGGTGGCAGTGGCAGTCTCTTTGGACCTTTTTCTGTCATCTGTTTCTTGGTCCTGTTGATAACTTTCTGATGACTGTCGCTGATAACGTTTTAGTTTTAGTAGTAGTTTTAGTCTACAGTCCAGCTCTCTCCAGATGGTGTTGGCTAATCCAGTTACACTTGGCTTCACTTAGTCCATTGTCCCAAGCTGTTTCCATTCTGTAGCTGCCAACTAAATGTTATCATTTAATGTGTTTGTGCTGGCATTTGCTTACAGGCAGTATGTAATTTACCAAACTTTTTCTTGTTTGAAGGACTCAGAATTCTTCATAATGCTTCTAAAAAGCCCACCAGAGAAGGTTTTCTCAGAAGTAGCTTTGTTTGTAACTGAGAAGGAAAACAAATATGAAATCACCACATAAAGCTTACTGATTGTTTTAAATTCTCTCAAGGATACCTTAGGGAAGCCTCCTGCAAAGGAAATTCCACTGGTTGATCACTGCAAATACAAGTAAGAATTTTGATTAGTAAATTTGTTTAAGGGCTGTGAGTTATTTCTTTCCTTGCATGATGTAAGATCTCATTTTAAGGCTTAATTTCAGCAACAAGCTCCATGCAGATAAGAAAACGTGTGGACAGATGTAAGATACAGGAGCCTGGCATGGCCTCTTTTGGTGTCAGCTTTCCCCTGTCAGATCAGGAGAGGTAAAAGTGCTTTGGGGAAAGTAAGGGTCTTAGATCACTAATAAATGTATCAAGAGTATTTTTTTTTGGTTTTTAATCCAGAAAGCTTTCTCTCAGTTTTGTTTCTGATACAAGCTGTGTGTTCAAAAAATACATTTTTTTTGATGCTACAATGTTAGCATTACTGTCTTCAAAGACATAAGGAGCTAAGGAACCCTGTCTTCATATGCATACTGGGGCAGGTGTTGCCACTGGATATATTTAGTGCAAAAGAGAACCTGGAATATGATTGAGTAGATACAGTATTGATTCATGCTTTGTAGGTTTTTTTAGGAGAATGTGGGTTTGCTTTTTTTTTTTTTCTTAAACTGCTTTTGAAGGGAGGTATAATATTTTGGTGGGTTCCTGNAGCCCTCTCAGCATCTTCATAATATAAAATATAATTTATAAAATACAAACTCCCAGTGTGTATGCACTTGTGTGCCTGATGTTTTGCTTTTTCTTTTCCTCTAAAGTTACCTAGTTAGGATTCTGTCAGCTAGAACCTGCTGATATGAGAACTCAGCCATTTGGCTGGATCTGTGTGTTTGTGTAAATGTGATTGACTTATCTCATTTTGTATTTCACGAGGCTGCTGCCCAGATTTCTCCCTTCTGTTACACATAGACTTCCCAAATGATGCCTCCTAAGCTCCTCATACAATGTAGGCTGGGATGTTCTCAATGTATGCTTTGTTGTAGTCCAGAGTGTGATACTGTCAATAAAAACTTTGTGCTGCATCCTGCAGTGTAGGTGCTACAGCAGGCTGAGGGCAGCACTCAGTGATCTGGCTCAGGTCACAGTGGGTAGGAGCTGTGTCTAGAACTGGACAGAGGCATTTCCTCGCTTCCAGACCACTGTTCATGTTACATCTCTACATGGAAGATTTAGACTGGGTGTTAGGAGGAAGTTGTTTGCAGTGAGGGTGGTGAGACACTGGCACAGGTTGCCCAGGGAGGTTGTGGCTGCTCCCTCCCTGGAGGTGTTCGAGGCCAGGTCGGAGGAGGCCTTGAGTGACCTGTGCTAGTGGGAGGTGTCCCTGCCTATGGCAGGGGGGTGGAACTAGATGATCCTTGAGGTCACTTCCAACCTTACCATTCTATGATTCTTTGTCTTTGTTGAGTTCTAAAGCAATGAGCTCCTCATTCTTGCCTTGAGCTCCTAGGTAAGATAAAGAATACAAAAAGAATTTCACATTAACTCCTTGTCACGTACTGCTGAACTAAGTTTAGCTCTAATTCCCATCTTACCCCAAATATATATAATATATAATTCCCATTTCACCCAAAATAGCTTCATTAAAGGAAGACCTCCCTTCCCCCAGCCCAGAATGTTTAACTTCAAAGATTAGTTTTATGTACTGAGAGGTTTTACCCACAGGAAAAACAGCTTTCCATATAATTGGAGAAATGTGGGTTTAAAAAAGCAGGCAAGCAAGCAAGCAAACATCCCTCTGAGATACAGTTAAGAGAAATGTGCTGCCAGTCAAGCCCACTTTACCAACTTGGCAGAAAATACTGAAAACAAAATTGTGGATTCTTTGTTATCTGCAAAGTCCATCTGTTGTGTGCTAGCCTATTTAACCTCCTAGGGTTGCATTCCCAAGTTAATATCAAACAATTAGATTCAGATTAAAGCAGAATCCCAGAAGGGGGAAAACAAAAAGAAACTGAGATAGATGTTGTCAAAGCTGAACAATGAACAGAAAAGCTCACTGCAAGGCAAGAGAGAATTGGGAAAAAGCTTCTTGTGGTAGCAGAGTCTCTGAAGTGAAGGCTTCGAGGAGACCTTAGCCTTCCAGTATCCGAAGGGGGCTACAGGAAGGCTGTGGAGGGACTATTGACAAGGTCTTGCAATGAGAGGACAAGGGACAATGGGTTTGAACTGGCAGAGGGGAGATTGAAACTGGATGTTAGGAGGAAGTTCTTTACAGTGAGGGTGGTGAGACACTGGCACAGGTTGCTCAGGGAGGTTGTGGAGCACAGAATCACCCAACGTGATCTTTGATCACATTGGGTGATTCTGTGCTCCACAACTTCCTGGAGGTGTTCAAGGCCAGGTTGGACGAGGCCTTGAGTGACCTGTACCAGTGGGAGGTGTCCCTGCCTATGTCAGGGGGTTGGAACTGGATGATCCTTGAGGTCCCTTCCAACCTTACCATTCTATGATTCTCTAAGTGTGAAGTTGCAGGATCAGTATCTCCATGGTGACTGTCCATGCCATGTTGGCAGTTGTCCATGGGGCCTCCTTTGGTTTGCCACAGGCAGGTGTCTATCAGAGGTAAAGCTCAAGCCTTAATTTTCTCCCTCACTTCTGACAGACAGCAGGAACTCACCTAACACGTCCCTAACTTCACCTTTCTTGTGTGGAGCTTCAAGCATTTTCCCTTTGTTTTAGCAACTCCTTCAGTGTGAGGGAGACCCCCTCAGCTGTGAGGCAAGGTTGGCTGCTACTCATAGTCCTGTTTCATAGTGTGTTTCCTCACAAAATACCAGGTATAATCAGGTCCCTCTCTTTGCTTATCCTTTTAAAGGTATCTGTTTAATTTCCGAGGAGTGGCTGCCAGTTTCCGCTTGAAACATCTTTTCCTATGTGGTTCACTCGTCTTTCATGTTGGAGAAGAGTGGTTGGAGTTCTTCTACCCACAGCTGAAGCCTTGGGTCCACTACATTCCAGTCCGTTCAGACCTCTCTAACATCAGGTGGGAGACTCCAAGTGTGCTCAGCAGAGCATTGCATGTCCCAGAAAAAAAACCTGCTGTGTTTGGGAAGGCAGTTTGGTTTGTATTGCATTAAGAAGTGTCTCCCCTCCTAGGCATCTCCTAGACAAAGGCTCTTGGAGGTCATACTATTTTCTGGTTTTTTACTACCCCTAAAAAAATCCTTTGCTCACAGTAGTATAGTTTCACTGGGGTATGTAGGTCTGTCACCCTCACTGAAATCAGCGGGCAGTAGGCACTTGCATTTGCAAGCAAGCCCTGGAGCACAAAAAAGGGGGGAAAGGAACTTAAAAGTGGAGGAATAAAAATGTTGGCTGCCAGATTTCAGCACAGTGGCCTGAACTGGAGTATTGTGTACAGTTCTGGAGCCCCCAGCACAGGAAGGACATGGAAGTGTTGGAGCGGGTCCAGAGGAGGCCACCAAGATGCTGAGAGGGCTGCAGCAGCTCTGCTGTGAGGACAGGCTGAGAGAGTTGGGGCTCTGCAGCCTGGAGAAGAGAAGGCTTCCAGGAGACCTTAGAGTAGCCTTCCAGGATCTGATGGGGGCTACAGGAAGGCTGTGTAGGGACTATTGACAAGGTCTTGTAATGACAGGATGAGGGACAATGGGTTTGAAGTGGCAGAGGGGAGATTGAAAGTGGATGTTAGGAGGAAGTTGTTTGCAGTGAGGGTGGTGAGACACTGGCACAGGTTGCCCAGGGAGGTTGTGGCTGCTCCCTCCCTGGAGGTGTTCAAGGCCAGGTTGGACGATGCCTTGAGTGACCTGTGCTAGTGGGAGGTGTCCCTGCCTATGGCAGGGGGTTGGAACTGGATGATCCTTGAGGTCCCTTCCAACCTTAACCATTCTATGATTCTAACTGATACGAACAAATGACAAGGGCATGTTCCTCCTGTGCTCTGAAATGAGGAACACTAGACCCTGGCTTAGTTGTGGATCCTTAATCTCATCCTCTGCAATTGTTTAGCTAATGTTCTCCATTGAGCAAGTTGCTTCATAACATCTGTTTTTGTCTTCATTTAAGGGAGCTGTTGCAGTTTGTAAAGGAACATGATGCCATAGCACAAGAAATTTCAGAGAGGTGAGTTGTGTGTCCTTTCTATCTGTCTTCTCCTATCAGGCAGTCTTTTTCCAAAGCATTTTCTTACACAGCTTCTGTAAAGCTTACCTATCAAAGACAGGCTAGTATTTATGGGGTGCAGTGTAACTGATCTTCTGCAATGACAGCAGGAGGGCTGGAGAACTCACAACAAGCAGGGGGACGTGGAGAACAAGATTATATGCTTAGGTCTGGCTCAGATTTGACCTGTGTCAAGAACCCCACTGAAAGCTATCAGAAGTGAGGAGCTTTCGTCTCAGTATGAGGTGAGTTGACCCCTGGGGACTGTGTCTGCATTGCAAGCGTTGTGTATCCAGGCTGGCAGCGAGTGGCTTCTGAAGCAGCATGCATCAGTGCTGCTCAGGCTGTATCTGATACGTGAAATCTGATATTTATTATCTCAGATAACAAATACCATCTTGAGGATGACAAAAGCACTGCAACTGTCAGAGCTGTGAGCGTGAATGAAAATTGTGAAATTAAAACAGACAGTTACAGAGCAGCGCACGTTGTTTGTCACTGGAAACTCCAGAAGAGTGAAAGTTGATCTACATATAAAACAAACCCAACGGCTCTTGTAGGAGCTGGAAATTGGTTCTGACTGTGCCTTGTGTGTCTCTAGGGGACGCCAATTCATCACTGAACACTTGAAGATGGAGGATGTCTCTTGCTACTGGGAGCATCTGCTGTCTGAGTATTCCCAAGCCTTGACTTACAAAGTGAAAAGGAAGAAGAGTTACGGCGAGATCACTTCTGAATGGCTGAAAACAGAACTGTAGAGACTCCTCTGTTTTTCTCTTCAGCTCAAACTGATCTTGGTGGAAATCTGAAGATCAGGATATCTTCCTTCTTGTTCTCTCAGTCTTACTATCCTTTACGCTGGAACTACAGAGAACAGCAGTAGGTTAACGTTGAAACTGCTGCCATAGAGTGGGACTTGGTTATACTGTTGCCGTAAGAATATTCAGGAGAAAGCTGATGATGATCAGTTAATGGGAGGGTTGTGGTCATTCCTGGAAGAGAGCAATTAGCATCTGGGACTTAATTGCTACCTGTCTCAGAGTGAGCCTAAATCCTGTTCAATGAGAAGCCCTTCTGTTAATTTTGCTGGACTTTTTACCAAGTCCTCTGCATTCATGGGCAAGGTACACAGGTTGACAGCTACACTCAGCTGGGAGATAGATGACTTCTTTTTTTTTGGCAAAGGGTCAGTGTTTTCTCACCTCGGGACATTAAGGTGTTCTCTGACAAGAAGCAGGTACTGGGATTTAGGGTTAGCTTTTTAGATAGCTTAGAGCTTGGAGGCTGACAGTGAGGCTTTGATGTGCCATTGAGTGGATCCTTGCACAATTAAACTACCTCACAGGGGAGCATGGTAAGCCTGAGTAGCAGACAAACCCTTGGCAACTGAGATCCTCCAGCAGATGAGCCAGTTGGCTGCACAGCCACGAAGAACTGAGACCCTGTAAACATGCTCTGGTCAGCTGGCCAGACACACCTAACAGCCCAGAGAAAGCACATGCAGAGGTAGAGTCAGCTCTTCTTTTCTTCCAGATATCCACAGGTTCTCTGCTTTCTGTATCTATATGTTCTGTAATCTTTCTGAGGTTGTTTTGTTGGGTTTTTTTGAGACTGCTAACACATCTGCTCACCTCAATATTTGCTTGTCTTTCCCAATGTTTTTACACTCCTCACCTCTTCGAGTATGGTTGAGGGAATGTCTTCAGCCACACAGTGGCAGCTAGTCCTCACATTGCTGGTTTTGAGTTCACTCACAGGTGGTTTGCATTCACTATATGCTCGCTACAGCTGCTCAGCCCATAGGAAGTGGCATTTCTGAAACACTGGCCTTTGAGAGGCCAGGTAGGAAGCAGCATCTTCTCTAGCAATTGGGCAGGTGCTCAGAAAAGTGTAGGCAGCAGCAGGAGATCCCAGGAGGGCTGTTGACTCCCAAGTGAGCACCCTGGATGATAAAGCAGCCTCGGCTTAGGAAGCAGCACGTTAATGGAAGAGAACGATAGCAACAGCTCATGGTGTCTTCTGCAAGCAGTTTGAATCAGAGAAGAGGAGAACACTGCAAGGGCCAGCAACACTATGTGCACCTACCCACATCTGTGCTCACACAGGCCTCCCAGCACCCCCAACCCCTGATGCAGCAAGACAACTGTGGGAACAGTTCATTAAAGCACCAGAGAAGCAACTGGTGGCCAGAACAGCAAGCTGATTCCAGGCACCTGCATTATCCCAGCCTCTAAGGGATACAGACCAGGGAGTTAAGAGTAGCCTGGACTTGAGGACAGGAGCTGTGCAAGAGTGGAAAGGCTGTTCTGGGTTTGTACTTTTAGTCGATGGATTGACAGTATTCTGAGAAACTGAAACAGTTATGTGTTTTTAAACCATTTTTATTGAAGTCCTTTTGGAATAAAACAAACAAAAAGAAGTTTTGTTGCATGCAGTGTTGCTTAGCAGAATCATAATAGCTGGGGTAGCCCCTGGCTGTTCTGCCAAGATGGCAAGGTGTCTTGTTTTTCCTCTCTCACAGCAATGTTTAGGGTGTCTGTACTTCCAGTCTCAGGTGGCTGTAAACTTCTGGCCAGTCGCCTGTGCGAACTGGGGACTCTTCTGTATCATACGCTCGCCCTGCCCCGCTGCTAGAGAGGTGTGATGGTTTGGGAGTTCCCTGCCCCCCCACACTTTGTAAAATCACCCAGACTAATGGAATCACTCAGCCAGCTGGAAGTTAAGGACTGAAGCTCTATTTACAGCTTAGCACAATGTACAAGCAGAGATACACACAATAGACAGGAATAGTTACAGAAATATACAAGTCAAAGGTAGTACAGAAACGCAACACCCCTCCCAGAAATCGGAGTTCCCAGGAGGGGCTCCCAACCAGCCTTCCACCTTCTCCCTACCGCTATACCTTACCCCAAGGTTTGGCTTACGTGCAAGGTGAGTTTGGAGGATCAGCCAGGGGGTTAGAAGGAAAATGGTTAGTTAGGTTACTCGGCAGAGGGAGAAAAAGCAAGAAGCTAGACGGCCCAAGAGACTACTGACTTACCTATGTTTTGTGTTCTAGTCTTACCCATCTCAGCAAGCCTATGAGTGAAGCAAACATCACCATTGTTTTCCTTTCACAGACTATGATATAATTTTCTCTATTAAAATATTCCAATTAGCCTCAAACCAGCACAAGAGGACAAGTCCGTACCTACGGAGCAGCCGACCTCCGCCGCCAGCGTTCCCCGACGAGAAACGTGGAGCAGGGTGGCTCCGGCCGCGCCGTGCCTTGCCGTGCCCCGCCGGGAGGGCAGGGGGCGCTGCGGAGCCCGCCCAGCGCTGCCGGCGGCGTGGAGAGCTATGGCGGAAGGCTTGGAGGCTCGGTCGCAGTTCAGCCGCCCAGCGCCGCCGCCCGAGACGGGCTGGGAGCGGCTCAGAGAGCTCTGGCAGCGCGAGTGAGGACCCTGCTGGGCCGGGCGGGCAGCGGAGGGCATTGGCAGTCGCGGGCCCCCATGCCTCTCTTGGCCGAGCCCTGAGCCCAGCTCTGCCCTTCCCTTGCAGCGAGCGGCAGCGGTACCCGGAGGAAACGACTAACATCTTCAAGGCAGCCTTCACCGCGGGCATCGCCGGCTGGCTGTACGGCGGGCTGCCGGCCTTCCACCAGGCCCGGAAGGCTTTCATCGCTGGCAGCCACGGGGAGCTTTTCCAGAACCGCGCCGATGCGGTGGTACGAGCCCCGCGGGCTGGCCTGGCCCGGCCCGGCCCGGCAGAGCCCGCCCGTGGGGCCGGGAGACGCGCGGGGGAGGGGGGTGAGGCGGTGGGGGCGGGCAGGGACCCTGCCGGCAGAGCGCAGGGCATGGTCCCTCGCCGTGGGAACCAGCGCGTCCCCGGGGCTCGGGAGGGGGAGCTGACCCACGGCCTGCTCGGGCTGCCAACGCAAGCGTGTCGGAGACCGAATGACCTTGTGTCAGTGTGAGTTACAGGCGGCTCTGAGGGGGCGTCTTCAAAAGGCTTCGGCTTTTAAGTTTTATGTAGTGTGTTTGCCCCGGAGTCCGGCTGGTGTTCGCTTATGCATGTGAGCTTTTGGAAACCATCTTAAATTCTTTTATCGCTGCACCTTGCGACAAAGAACATTTTGGACATTTTCTAGGTGCGTTGGAAGTTTTTTTTTCATTAATTGAAATGCTGGGTAAGTGGATTATTAGGAAAGAAAGCCCTTTTAAAAGCTGCCGAGTCTTACTTAATTCTTTATTTGGTTTTGGCCCTCATGTAGCGGCCAGCAAAGAATTGGTGCCTGACATCACTCAACTCTTCTGCTGTCTCCTGTGTATCCAGCACCCAGGCTAAGCACATGCACCACAGGCAGGGGAAGAGAAAATTAATTTTCTTTCATGGCATTAATTGGAGTATTTTTAATTTCTGCTAAGCCTCTGTTCATCACATCTTTTTGAAAGCCACTTACTGCCAAACTTTGAAGTGCCAGTGCTAAATTGCAGAGCTTGATGGTCTCTTAACATTTAAATAGGTGGTTGTTACTTATTTGTTAGGGTTAGTTTGTTAGTACTTACAAACTTGTAATAATGAGAAGTAGTTTCTAGTTTGCCTCCCCCGCTCATGCTGTCCTCAGAAAGCTTTTGCTGTCCCCCCAGATGCATTTTGGCACTGGGGTTAGAAAGATCAGTGGGATTAATTATTGGGTTTTGCGTTGGTGACTGGGGTAAATGTGAGCAGCTTTCCTTGTGGAGATGGTTGACTTGATCTCTAAGGGTCCAGGGTACCATTCCCAAGTGGCATTGGTCCTGTGACCCATTGCTGGTGGTGCTGGTGAAGGGGGGCAGAGCTGTGGTCCCTAAATTGCCTCCTCTCTCCCCTAGCAATCTGCGCATCGGGCTGGGCTCAGGGGTTTCCTCCGCTATGGCTGGCGCTGGAGCTGGAGAGTGGCTGCTTTTGTGACAATATTCAAGTAAGTGTTTGATGACAGTAATGGAAGAAGAGCTGGCTTTTGCTTAACACACTGGGGGCAGGGATCCTTTCATGCTGGCAGTGCTCACAGCTCCTCCAGAGCAGTGGTGTGCTGGTTTGAGGCTAATTGGAATATTTTAATAGAGAAAATTAGAGGCTGTGGGAAGCAAACACTGGTGATGTCTACTTCACTCATAGGCTTGCTG
>WBNM01044215.1:0-14582 GCA_013399055.1 Ramphastos sulfuratus | reverse complement strand
TTTTTTTCTCCTTTTTTTTCCTCCTTTTTTTTCCTCCTTTTTGTTCTCCTTTTTTTTCCTATTAAAGAGTTTATTTTTATTAAACTGATACTTTGAAACAAATGCTTATCTCACACCTAAATCTTCAATCTATTTCTCCCCACTCCGTTGTATTAATTTAAAGCCAGAATGAGATGAATTTTAAAGTTTGTCTGGTTTACATGGTGTTTAAAAGCAATACAAATTCTTAGTATCCAAAAAAGTGAAATCCTTTTAATTTTGTTCAAATTATTACTTATCAATTCCTTCTAAATACCAGCTCCTTGTTGTTGTAAAGCTATTAAGCTCAGCATTTCAACAGGACTTAAGCAAAGACATCCATATGCCTTGACTCCAGTAAGGCTTTTGATACTGTCTCCCGTAACATCTCTGCCCTGGTGAGACCGTGCCTGGAATACTGTGTCCAGTTCTGGGCTCCCCAGTTCAAGAGAGGCAGGGGTCTGCTGGAGAGAGTCCAAGCAAGAGCCATGAGGATGATTAGGGGACTTGAGGATTTTCTCTGTGAAGAAAGACTGAGAGACCTGTGGCTGTGTAGTCTTGAGAAGACAGAGGGGATCTGATCAATGTCTATAAATACCTGAGGGGTGGGTGTCAAGTGGAAGAGGCCAATCTCTTTTTGGTGGTGCACAGTAATAAGACAAGGAACAATGGATGCAAACTCGATCATAGAAGGTTTCATCTCAACACGAGGGTGATGGGTTGCTCAGAGAGGTTGTGGAGTCTCTTATCTGGAGACTTTCAAAACCCACCTGGATGCATTCCTGTGTGGAATACACTAGGAGATACTGCTTTGGCAGGGGGATTGGACTTGGTGTTCTCTGGAAGGTCCCTTCCAACCTCTAACATTCTGTGATTCACTGAAAGGCTTAACGCCTTTCAAAGACAGTACAAAATGAGCGCACAGCTGAACTTGTGTATGAAAGCAACAAACTTTATCAATCAAATATTTCTTTCTGTTGGACTTCACTTACCCTTTCAGCATTTCCATTTGCTGCAGGTTCAGGTAGTGATAAACATCACATTTACATGCTACCAAATGTTGACATACATGTGGTTCAAAAGCTTGATACACAGGGTTTTACTGTGAGGTTATTAAGCTGCCAGAAATACTGTTTTGTAGCAGCTAAAACTATCTACAGATATATGGAAATTTTGATGAGCAGTTTCTGCTGTAATTGAAACATTTTGGAAATTTTTCAAAGGCTTCTTTTAGGTAAACAAAAAAAATCAGTCAAAAATTCCTTGACATTCTCCTTTCAAGAACAAAAACCCCCCAGTAGGAATTCCCAGAACTTAATCAGCTCGAGTCCAAAGCAGAACTAATACCTCTACACAGTTACCCAGCTACTTAAACTATGGTGAAAACAAGTTCACTTACATGTTCTATTATTTATTCTATTTCTTACGTGTGTCACTTTGAAAGAGTCTAGATTGTTTCTTCTAAGAGCATTAATAATTTTCTTTAAATCAGATAATGTTTATATAAACCTTGGAACATGTCAGAAGATGCTAGAGGCTTAGATCTGACTGATCAAAACTTCCACTATCACTGACAAGATCATTCAGCTAGAAAAAGGAAATTATGCTACTGCTAAATACTACCAATGCATTTATAGAGACAGGTTGAAGAAGATGGAGGGAGAAAAGTTGAAAAGGTTGTGCTTTAACTCACGAACAGTTAAAACCTTTTTCAGCTGATTCAGAGCATTTGAGTGTATTTGAATGCACTCACCAACATATTGGATGAATACCTGTGCTGGTTTGAGGCTAATTGGAATATTTTAGTAAAATAATTAATTATAGGCTGTGAAAAGCAAACAATGGTGATGTCTTCTTCACTCATAGGCTTGCTCAGATGTATAAGAACAAGGACACAAAGATAACACAGAGATTCTCTCTGGGAGTTGGTGTGTCTTCTGGCCTTCTGCTGTGTAACCCAACTAATCATTCTGCTTCTAAACCCCCTTGCCAATCCTCCAAACCCACCTTGCACATAAGGCAGACCCTGCGATAAGGCAGAGAGGTGGAAAGAAGGTGGAAGGGTCACTGGGAGCCCCTCATGGGGACTGATTTCTGGGAGGGGTGTTGTGTTTCTCTATTGCCTTTACCTTGTATATTTCTGTAAATATTTCTGTATATTGTGTATATATCTGCTTGTATCTTGTGCTAAGCTGTAAATAGAGCTTCAGTCCTTAACTTCCAGCTGGCTGAGTCTAGTCTGGGTGATTTTCATAGAGGGGGGTGGGCAGGTAACTCCCAAACCATCACAATACCTTTTTTACTGAGTTGATGAATAAAAAGACTAAATTTTATGATATGTCCAGTCTTCCTTCACATGCCCAAAAAATGCAATTTCAAAATACATGTATTTTTCCCTTCCTCTGCTAATTAAGCTCACTCAATTCAGTGTTCAAACTGAACTAGTGCCACTTAGAGCACACATGCTGTTGGTCCTTCTGTTAGAAGAGTTCACATTTTTTGACCCATCCAAGGGAGGCAAAAGCACATTATTGGCAAGGGGCTTGTTGCAGAGACGAAGCTGTTCCACTTGCAGTAGAATGCTACGTCCAGCTGTTTGTTTATTGCAGCCCTGTGTTGGAGCAATGAAGCTGACAAGAATGGAATCAGCAGGCAGTGGTAAGAATTGTATTTTTAAAAGACAGTGGTGGTTGTTGATTTGGAAGAGAGAAGAGATTAGTCATTAGTTTTCCCACCTGTTCCTGTTCTAAATATTGGCATTAATTAGGTAGTTCAGAAATGCCAAGCAGCTGAGCACAGGAGGTTCAATATAAGTGGTTTAAACTGCTACCTACGGGTTTACAATGTTGTTCTTTCAGTAAAACAGGAGACTTTAATAGGAACACATTAAAGCATGCTTAATGTTAGGTATGTCTCTCATTCCCTTCTCTTTACTGAGAGGACTCTTCTGATGCCTATTTTTTTTGGGTTGGTTTGTTTGCTTTTCATTTAACTGTTTGTCAGATTCATGGTACTTCAGAACCAGGCTTCCTGTGTTTTGGTAATTTTTCTGTGAGTATTATAAAATAAACTTCTGTTTTTGAACACAGGAGAAACTAAGAAAATAATACCTACCTTTTCCCCTCATAATTCCAAATATTTTTAGTTAGTCTTAGCATGAAAATTACTTTTTACATCTGTAATTGGCTTTAAGCTTTTTTTTTCCTTTTTCCCCTCCTCCCTACTAATATTCATGATGTAAATATCTGGAATAACAGCTGTTTCTGACTCTTATTAACTTACAGTAGAACTCCCTCTGCCTGTTACTCTTCCAGTTTTGCATTTGTTTTCAACAAAGAGTGAAACTGAGCAATAGTCAGAACTATAAAGGTCATTTATTTTCCTCTTCCTGTCCTGAATTAAATAAATCTTTAACTGGTTGAAATGTTGTGACAACACAGATGGT
Organism: Ramphastos sulfuratus; assembly: GCA_013399055.1. NCBI lineage: Eukaryota > Metazoa > Chordata > Aves > Piciformes > Ramphastidae > Ramphastos > Ramphastos sulfuratus. Next base: position 11,119 of record WBNM01044215.1, on the reverse strand, counting down.
ACTCCACAACCTGGAAGAAGGACAAACAAAAGTTTAGCCAGCTATATGCTGTTCCAAACTTTCTAGCTTTTTCTTTCTAAAACAAAAAATCCAGGTCTAGAGTTTTTATTTCAACTGATGTAAACTGCCATAATTTTGTATCAGCTATAAGTGATCTCAACAAGCTATACAGGTAGACGGACCCTCAATAATAGTAATTTCAGAGATCAATGTGCTCTATTGCCCTTATTCAACCTGCCCCAAACAGTCATTTGGTCAAGGCAGCTTGTGGATCTATTGCTGCTCTCAAGAGAATCACAGAGGAGTTGCTTTGTTTTCCCAACTTCCTGTTGTCAGCTTCAAGTGTGCTGCTAACAAATGCCTCACTCTAAGCCACAAACAGAAAGCAGCTAGGTACTAGTGAACAAGAAGAGAAGGGGAGTAATTAGTTGTGAAACAAAGTTATTTTTCCATTCTGTGCCATAAGGGGCAAACTTGGACTCATCCTTCTAAGAGATATAGGAAGTTACTCATCTGTTCTGTTTGAGCTTCTTCTTGTTCTTTTAGCCAGAATGGGAAAAAAATTTGCTTCTGCCCTCTTTAATTTGCCTTCTGGAATGGTCATATTGCCCTACAAATAGGGTTGTTGAAATTGGCTTTGGGGCATTGGGTGCATTGTTACTTAAGGAAGGACCAGAAGCTTATAATTTTCTGCAAAAATATCCTGTCCCCACTGGTTAAACTTCTCCTGGCAATAAACGATGCTAGGAAATAAGTCATTGGGGTAGTCATTATCAGGATTCATGCTGCTGCTTTCAACTTATCTTTAGGTGTTTTGTCTCTTTTTTTCCCCATTACAGCACATAGTCTGCCTAACAATTATTTTATGTTTTCTGCAGTGTGGAACATGTTCATCAATGCTTCAATTAGAAGTGCAAACCTATAATTACCATCTCCACCACCAGAAAAATGTGAAGTTTCATTTGTGATGATGAATATGCAGCTCTTTTAAAAAGTTTCAGTGTATTATTAACAAGTGAAGGAGATAAAGAAACAGAGGGGGATTTGTCTGACATTTCCACTAGGGAAATGGCAGTTAAGCTGAGACACTTTTGTCCCTTTCTCTGATAAAAAAACATCAAAGACTTTATAACTTTTCTTCAATGTATAGGACATAACTATAGAGACTACATACAATCTACTTAAGATAACTTTACTTTAAAGAATATACCATTTATATGATGAAAAGAATGTTAACAGCACTGAGATGTGAATTTATATGCTTTTGTAAAGAAAATAAGAGTATACCTCTGTGTAAGAGTACACTCTAGCCATTGGCTAGGATTACGAAGGAGTTCTTGTGTGTTGAGTATGCCCAGTCTTGTGGTACACCTTAACGTTTCATAATATTCAAGTGAGTGGTCTAAGAACTGTATTTCAGAAAGCCATGGTCCTCTGCTTAGGAATTCCCTCCAAGGAGGCCACACCAGGTGTTTTGTCACTCATTATTGCATTCGTGATTTTAGCCAGCAAGGAGCTATAGCAAACTTTGTCCTGCTCTGTATGATCTAACTGTATTGAAATTTCTCGGTGGTAGAGCAGGATAAGAGATCCTTTCACATCTCACTCACTGTGCATTGTCCTTGTTCTGATCTTACACAGCTAGGGAATGAAAGCATTTAGATCACAGATTGGCCCTGACCCTCACAGGCCAAAGCTGCTGCAGAGAATCAGGACCATCTTGGCCTAACTTTTAAATCTGTGCTACATGTAACTCCAGCAACTACCATTTTCTCTAGCCATTGGCATTCAGCAGTAACTGGCATACCTTGACATTTTCTTCTTTGACACCTCCATTTTTTAAATCCTGCATAAATTATTTCAAGGACAGTGTTGTCTTTTGTTGCTGTTGTTGTTGCTCTTTTTTAAATCTCATTCTGCTAAAAGAAAATAAATAGCGAATAGGCACATCTAAGCTGCAGTCCAAATCAGACAGTGGAGAAAGGCTGCAGCAGATTGTGTTTGCATGGAAAACAGTGCTGATTCTCCAAAGATGGTCACAATTCACAACAGCCAGGTACAAGTGACTCCTGTGCTATTTTCAGTTGGCCTCTGCTAAATATGATTTTTAAGTTCCTGCTGCTTGAGATGTAATGGAGAGCATGTGGCATTGAGAGGATAATAAACAAGAGGCAATGGAAGATTAAGGTTACTGAGTAAAAAGACTCATCATCCACTAGATTTGTACCAGAAAAGGTACTGTTGATAAATAAATATCAGGGCTATATCTCAGTGGGTGGATAGGAGTATTTGCAGGGTGGACCTCACTTAATTCTTATTAATAAATTCAGAACTGTTGTAAGTCAAGCAGAGATAGACCTTGCAAAGAAAATTATAGCAAGTGAAAAAGATTCTCTACAAAACAGGAAAAAAATGGAGCTGCAATGTGTTAAAAGTGAGTATTGTCTAAAAGCTAATATGGGTCTGGCTCAAAAAATAAATGAATGCTTCATCTTAGTTTTCAATAAAGAGGACTCTCTAACACCAGTACAAAAGCAGGATAGCTAATGGGAATGACTATACAGAAATGCAAATTACAATATCTAAGGTGAAATGAAATTCAGATGGATGTGTTGGAGTCAGGAAGATAAAGTAATCTTTATCAGAGATACAGACTAATCGACAGATGAAAACTGAATTCAGTAATGTGGATTCTTATCAAAATTATCAACAAGTTTTGTGCTTAATGGATGAAGAAAAGCAAAAGTAGCAATCGCAATTAGAAGAGGTAAAATTCAGAAAAGTAACTATAAACACATTATAATCTATAACATGCAAGAATTTAGAAGGAAACATAAAGGAAAACACCTATCTGACTATAGTTATTAAAAGAAATTCTGATTTAGCAAAAGTGGACTTCATCCAACCAGTCTGACTTAAATCATTGTCTTAATGAGGTTCTCAGTATTAGAGTTGGGCGTAAAAACAAAGAAAATATTTTCATGAATAGTTAACTCATTTTAATAGATTTTCCTTTAATAGATTTTCCTTTAATCGTGTCCAACATTAATAATAATCCTTAGGTTTTTTGGCATAAGTACATCACACTGTTAACTGTACTTTTTAACTGACATTTTCCTAATTGCAAACACAACCACACTCGACAGGTTAACATTAATGAATTTTAGACTCACTGCAAAATCATGAGGATGGGAAATATCATCTTAATTTTGGAAACGAGCTGAACCACTGCAGGGTGCATGACAGAGAACTCACAAGGGAATTCATGGATGAGCTGGGATTTGAAACAAGATCCAGTTTACTTAGTTTCTTCTCTCCTAAATTCTGCCTTCTGTCTGCCAATTTTTGTAAAGCAGGGCAAAGGAAGCACTCACTCCTTTTCTGTCTCCAAATCAGCAATTTCAAAGTGTACATATTTGTTAGCACTTGGTTAGGATATGACAGCACTACAATCCTTTCCTGTCTGAATTACATATAGATATATAACCTGGATTCAAGTACTAGTCACAAAGCAGCTGGGGCAATACAGCACTGATTCAAACCTTACAGCAGAATTTGGATAAAAATTAAATACACTATTATTTATTTCAATATATCTGTGCAGGGGAAGGCTGAGTTCACCTAAAATGAGGTTTCCACTGATAAGCTGAATGCTCAGTTCGCTATCTCAGATGCAAACGTTCTGAGTTATCTCACCTGGCTCCCAGTTGTTGGTCCAGAAGGAAATAGATATCTCTGGGTGCTGTATCATGTAATAGATCCACCCATGGGTCCTGAGGGAACTGGCAGATGAATTTGCTAAACCACTGTCCATCATATTTGAAAGGTCATGGCAGACTGGGGAAGTTCCTGCTGACTGGAGAAGGGCAAACATAACACCCATCTTCAAGAAGGGAAAAAAGGATGACCCTGGGAACTACAGACCAGTCAGTCTCACCTCTGTGCCTGGCAAGATCATGAGGCAGATCCTCCTGAAGGTTCTGCTAAGGCAAATGGAAAACAAAGCAGAGGTGATTGGTGGTAACCAGCATGGCTTCACCAAGGGCAAATCTTGCCTGACAAATTTAGTGGCTTTTTATGATGAAGTCACAGCGACAGTGGACAAGGGAAGATCAACTGCCGTCATCTACCTGGACCTGAGTAAGGCATTTGACTCTGTCCCACATGACATCCTGGTCACCAAACTAGAAAAACATGGACTTGATGGGTNTCTCCTATGAGGACAGGCTACAGGAATTGGGGCTCTTCAGCCTGGAGAAGAGAAGGCTTCAAGGAGACCTTCTAGTAGCCTTCCAGTATCTGAAAGGGGCCTACAAAAAGGCTGGGGAGGGATTATTTACAAGGTCTTGTAATGACAAAACAAAGGGGCAATGGGTTTAAACTGGCCGAGGGGAGATTTAAACTGGATGTTAGGAGGAAGTTCTTTCCAGTGAGGCTGGTGAGGCACTGGAACAGGTTGCCCATGGAGGTTGTGGCTGCTCCCTCTCTGGAGGTGTTCAAGGTCAGGGTGGACAAGGCCTTGAGTGAGCTGTACTAGTGGGAGGTGTCCCTGCCAATGGCAGGGGGTTGGAACTAGATGATCCTTGAGGTCTCCTTCCAACCTCACTATTGTATGATTCTATGATTCTATGATTTAAGCAATCTTTCTGCCACGCTGGCATCCAATTGCTAAAGTAAATTATATCTTACTGTTGCTTTGTAGAGACTAATATTTACAGCTGGCCTTGGCTTGTTGGCGCATGCCACACAGTGTTTAGAACGGATTGAAATTTTACCTGTAGTGAATTTCTTAACTAAAAAAAAAAAAAAAAAAAAAAGACATCCAGTATGGTTCAGTGTTGTCATTTTGAAGCTGCAATGGCCTTTTGAATCTGAAATTATTTCATTTCAAGCGACTTGCAAATGGACTCATGCATACCTTACATACCCAAGCTTTTGGATTTATGCCAGGACAGAGACAAGGTTTCTAATGTTAGGAGTCTGTGTCTTGGTCTTCTAATGCCAAATAGAATGCACAGTAAAAACCCTCATTCTTTGAGTCCAATATGCTTGCTATTGAGTTTAATCATCACCAAAATGAATCCTTTATAATGCCAGCTTTCTGGTTTATGTGTACTTACCAAAGCACAGATGCAGCAATGTTCTCTTACATGAACATCCTTCTGTGCTGTAAAGTTTTCTGTTTTGAAATGATTTCCCTGCTCTCTGACATGAAGAAAGAAAACAAGTGCAGGAAGTAGAGAGGGTGAGAGTGTCACTATCAAGTGAAGATGTGTTCTCAAAGAATTTAGACTGTCCCCTTCTGCTGCTATTAGATATACAGGACTAACAGTTAGCTGTACAGCACATATTTATCACATTCACAGAGCCACTTTTCATGGGTCTTTCACTCACACATACTCTGAACTTCACACTTAACTTTTAATTAAATCTAGAGAATTGAGTAAAAGTTACATTTATTTTGGAATGCTTACTGAATATACATTATTGCTCTGTTATTTAATTGAATTTCATTCATTAGATTACTTTTTTTTTTTCCTTAAAACTATTTAGACTTCTATGGCATCCTGATTTCTTCCAAAAGAGGCTTGATTTTGTAAGCAGTAAATGGTCTCCATTTGCTAAATCTAAGGCTTTTGGCAGACTACTCACTTTTTGCTGTATGTCTATTCCCTTGTGGAGTTCTGTTGGTAGTGTTTGTCCTAGTGCAAGGAACAACAGATTGAACATTTTACAAACAGCAGTTACATTGATCTATAACAGATTCCAATTTTCTGATAACATGTACTGATGGAATCAATAACAGTTGCTACTTACCAGTGTTTGAAGAGACTTAGGTATGTAAAAGCCAACATATTACTGAAATGTTTGTATGTGGTGTTCCATTTACATTTACTATGTAAATGTATGGCAGTTTACATGTGCATTATCTAGATGAATTAAGAATGAAGGGCTAATGATGTGCAATAAAGGAGTAGTGTTCATCTCTGTATGCTCTACAAAGGGATGCCTAACTTAGTCCTGGATGGCACTTCTCAGCAATAAAGGGAGAGGAGATGTGCGAGGAAGTTGCTTTCTCAGGCTGTCTCAGCCTTCTCAGAGTACCTAATTATTCCACTTCATGCAGTATTACACTACATCCACACTGTATCTTCTGAGTCCTGTGCTAGCTTTGTCTGCAGATGGTGATAGATTTCTCTAATTTCCTTTACAAGCAGACATATCTAAGGTAAACAGGAAGATAACAGCAACAAATAATAACTCTATCTCATTTTGCTCTTCCATGTAAACAAATTGGATTGTTCAAAATTGCCAGAATTTTCACTCCACTTTCATTTCAGTAAGGTTTCTTCTGCAAGCCACTAACAATACAGAATCTGCCCCATGCTTCTGGCCAAAAGTTTAGAGGAAAAAGCTAAACAATATTTGCACTTGCACAGGTTAAAGTTTCTTTTAAGATTTATTTGCCTTTACCTTCGTTCTTTATCAAGGGCTTCACCCTATTATCTCAGCACCCTTGAAGGCAGAATGTTTGGTCACATGCAAACTTATGGGTTGACTTCACTCATGTAATCCCAATCTTGATTCTCATTTGCTGCTAGTAATTCTTGTCCCTAAGGACAGAGACTGGTAGCCATTTTTAATAAAGAAGAGCGAGGCAAACTCAGCCCAATCTGTATCTGCTGCCGCAAAGCTCCTCACACTCAGCAGGGAGACTACATTTTCCTTGCTTCCTTTTACTGTTACTGTAGTAACAGAAGCTCCTTCTTTTGCTCTTCATATCCCTGGAGAGTGTCATTTCTAGGTAAGCCCTGGTTTTCCTAAAGTCATCCCTACACGCCTGAATTCACCTGTCCTTAGCCTATGTGTTGTATTCTTTTACAAGTGGCGTGGCAGTGAGCTGCAGAGCTATGACGAAGAGAGGCAGTCCTAGGGCAGCAGTTGAATTTGCATCTATGGTGGGGAGACTTCCAGATGATGTGGCAGGAAAAAAAAGCTGAAGAGAGAATACAGGTAGGAGATTTTGAGAGTACTACTAAGAAGAACAGGAAGAAAATAGAAATGGGACATGTAAATAGATGCATTTCTTGGTGACAGGTGAAACTGCCAAATTTTGTGAGGAATGAGCTGACTACAGCTAAGTTTGGTATCAAGGATAAGGAAATAAGGTGTTTACAAGATCTTTTCTGTTTGCTTGATTTGGTAGTGAGAGGTCTTGAACACAGGTCCTATAAGGAACAGGTGAGGGAGCTGGGTTTTTTCCTCCTGGAGAAGAGGAGGCTGAGGGGAGAACTCATTGTTATCTACAACTATCTGGTGGGAAGCTGTAGTGAGGTGTGGGCCAGCCTCTTCTCCCAGGTAATGAGTGATAGGAGGAGAGGAAATGGCTTCAAATTGCACCAGGAAAGGTTTATAGAATCATAGAATAGTAAGGTTGGAAGGGACCTCAAGGATCATCTAGTTCCAACCCCCTGCCATAGGCAGGGACACCTCCCATTAGCACAGGTTACTCAAGGCCTCATCCAACCTGCTCCAGGGAGGGAGCAGCCACAACCTCCCTGGGCAACCTGTTCCAGTGCCTCACCACCCTCACTGCAAAGAACTTCCTCCTAACATCCAGTCTAAATCTCCCCTCTGACAGTTTAAACCCATTGCNGCCCAGGGAAGTGGTGGTCACTGTCCCTGGAGGTATTAAAAGATGTTTGGATGAGGAGGCGGTCTAATAGAATTAGTAGGTTATAGTTGGACTTGATGATCCGCAGGTCTTTTCCAACCAGCTGATTCTATGATTTTAGGAGGTGTCAATTCTTTAAAAGGCTAGTTATTCCAATTCATTCTCTAGTAAAAATTTGAGATGATTTTGAGTTTGAAAATATTCTCTTGAGCTTACTAAAAGAGGATGCAGAGACACCTTAAAGTGGTGCCTGAATGGGGATCCCAACACACTTGTTATTTGAGAATAATTGCTTTTCTTTCATGTTTGTGCCATAACCTTAGATGTGTGTTCTGGTTTTGCCCAATTAACACTTAAATACTGCTGATCCTGGTATAAGATTCTATCACCATAATATTCTTTAAATATTAAAAGCACTCTGTTACTCCTCTGTTACTCATCTACTGAAAAGTACATGTTTTATTGGCTTGTCACACTGCACATTACTATACTTATTTACACAGACAGACTCATATTCTCCTAAATGGTACTCCACACAACACATAGAGGAGAGCTAGATGAATGCATTTGCTTTTATCATAGCAATGCTTAAATAAGAGAGATTTCCAGATCACACTGTCTATGCTTTCACACTTCTATGTATGTTTCCAGTGTTTGGAACAGAATCTATTTAAAATATCACAAAGTAGTGATCTGTTGGTTAGCACCCTCCTACCTACTGTCTCAATGTTGCTATGAGCTTGTCTCTACCAACTGCTGAATTGTGTTTATGGCTATTCTTGGCCCTTCTTCCTCCTTGGGGATGGAAAAAAAAATGAGGAAGGCAGTATTAAAATTACAAATATTTCAGTTGAATGGTTTTGATAATAAACCTGAAAGATTTACTCCCAGTTACATTGACTGAGAAAAAGGTAATGCATAGTAAAGTCTTCTCCTGCAGATACATGCAGTGTTTTATATTAAGGGAATGAGGAATATTCCTTTAAGCCTGAAATAAAGGATGTGTTAAGGTAGATTATGAAAGGTGGTAATGCAACATGAATTATGTATTCCTGGAAATTCAGTTTGGCATTTGAGGCATCTGGGTATACAGTATTATTATGGTAGGTAATAGCAGAAGGTTGTTGATTTTTGTTCCAAAATTTTCCAACATAACTGCATGGATTTACAGATTTCTCTATACATCTGTACGTAGAAATGTGTGTGATGTCTTTCTGTGTGTGCTTAATTTTCAATTAATTCCTTGTTTACTTGGAGACATCTATAAAGTCTATGACAAAATCTTATTAGAAAAGGCATTTAATATTTATATTCCATTAGAATATAACCTTTATAAAGGTGATTCTCGTCTTGGTGATACCACTCAAATCCTGGGACCTTTAACACCATTTTTGTGATGAACTCCTCAAAAATAATTGCTAAAACTGACTTTTATATGCCTCAGAAACTGAACTTGTTTCTCCATGATAGTAGATTTGAATTTTATAATAACTTCCTTGAGGAATTAAAAAAAAAACTATTCTATTTTAAGTTATTGTTTTCAATATAGATCAATTTGATATGAGATCCTGCATTCTAAATAGAGGAGGAATGAGTTGTCCTAACTCAAGTGCAATGGCAGAAAGTTCTTCTTTATTTAATCATAGAAAAATAGAATCATAGAATGGTAAAGTTGGAAGGGACCTCAAAGATCATCTAGTTCCAACCCCCTGCCATAGGCAGGGACACCTCCCACTAGTACAGCTCACTCAAGGCCTCGTCCAACCTGGCCTTGAACACCTCCAGGGAGGGAGCAGCCACAACCTCCCTGGGCAACCTGTTCCAGTGCCTCACCACCCTCACTATTTAAGATTATGAAAATAGTGAAGGTAAAAGTCAAAAGATCATCCATTCTGAACCACATTCTTAAAGATATAAGAAAGAAACAAAGTAGAAGAGTATATCTTCTCTTGTTTTATCTCCCTCAGGAACTTCTTCAGCTATATTTCAAAGATATGGACTTTCACAATTAAAAAAAAAAAAATTATCTCTTTTTTTTTCTCTGCAATACCTATGGAAATGAGTTTTGCAGTAAGACAAATGCCCACAGCAAACCAAGGCTGAGGAGATGCTCAATGGGGTATTTTCTCCTTTGATAGGAAACTAACTTCTGTTATCATCTGTAAATACTGACATTCTAAAGCTTCCTACAGATTGCTTGGGGTCATGACAGATTTTCAGTTCCATGCAAGTACACAAAGAAACCACAGCCAAACTATAATAGTTTTCCTCAACAAGATGTGAACGAAAATACACAGTTGAGCCAAGTCAACAGGGAGTGGCAAGAAGATTTTTTTTTTGACAGTAGGGGGTTATACAAACATTTTGAGCTGTTTTTTTCTGTTGATGATTCCTTTTCATGCAATGAATTATGCCAGCCCAGGGACACTTCTACCTTTTGCCTGATGTTTGATAGTATCGACCCCCTTGCATTTTAGTGGAGTCTAAATTCACCCAAACAATTCTTTAAGAAATCAAGTTACTTTCTCTTAATTTCCATCTTATCTGAGTGTTTCCCATCTCTAAGGCTTAAATTACATCAGACTTATTTTAAAAAAAAAAAAAGTCTCTTTAAAAAATTATTATTCTGCCAAAACAAACTATTAGTTCTTGTAAAATTATAAGCAGTTGAAAAAATAAAAAGGGTATAAGAATTTAAAATATATATATAAGAAATACATTAATCTCACAGAATGTTGTTTAGCTTTTTTGATAAGAGAGTTCTCAGCTGGAATATTTTTTAAAATTCACTTATTATCTGAGTGTTCAAAACCTCACAGAAGATTCTGTTCTTATCTGTTCAGCTGCTTGTTGCTTTGCTAGTCTTGATATCTTTGTTCTAAGTCTGTTCCTACACAGTTTAATAAAGTCCTCTCAGAGGAAGTGGTTTGTCACTCTTTTGCTTCAATGCCTTGTCTACAAGTAGATCTTCCAAGTTTGTGGACTAACAGTTTAGTTTTTCTCTCTCAGAAATTCAAAGAAAAGGAATTGCAATTTGGATTAGACCTGGATTCTTTTAGGGGAAAAAAAAAATCTACAAAACTACATTGATCAAAATATGTTGGGTAAATTCTTTTGAAGTAGTTCTCACATCAGGCACGAACTTCTTGAAATCATATTGATATGGATTCTTTCTCGTGACATCTGTCTCTAATGAAATAATACACATTGTGAATGGTTTCATAGCTTCATAAACATTTGGAAATTTTTATAGTTTTATATAATGGAAATTTAATGTAAAAAAAATTTATATATGTATGTATGTATGTATGTATGTATGTCTTTCCATAGAAACCTCAGAAAATTAAGATAAATAATGAAGACTCACTTGGCTTTTGGTGTCCCCATTTGTTCCTTACAATTTTGCCAGATATTCAAGGCTTATTATTTTTCTTCTGCCCTCCT
>WBNM01044169.1:0-22067 GCA_013399055.1 Ramphastos sulfuratus | reverse complement strand
GATGTTAAACAGCACTGGTTCCTAATGTCCAATCCACACCTACCCAGTCACAGCTTGAGGCTGTTCTCTCTTGTTCTATCACTAATTACCTGAGACAAGAGACCAGCACCAACGTCTCCCCAAGGTCCCTTCAGGTAGCTGTAAACAGCAATGAGGTCTCCCCTCAGGCTTCTCTCTTTCAAACTAACCATCCCCAGCTCCTTCAGTCACTCCTCATAAGATTTATTCTCCAGGCCCTTCCCCAGCTTCATTGCCTTCCTCTGAACATTTGAATATTTACATACCTAATATCTCAGAACCATAGCTTATTTTCTGTACTATCCAGGTAAGGTATTTAGATAAAGAGATTCCAGATTGCTGTTTTTTAAAAATTACTTTTATTCTTGGCCCTATTCTCCTAGCATTACTCATGCAAACACTAATCCTTGAAAATGCAATGGAAATGTTCAACTGACACAGTGTTATTCTGCCTGACTAACACTGCAGAATACAGTTTGAGGTTTGTTTGCTATGTGGTAAATTTATACCTAGTCCAGATGATATAATCCAGCTTCTCTCTGGATTATAAAAAGTATTTGTGGTCTGTTGAATTCACCAACAGTCTGGAGATCCTAAAGTATGTTTATTTAAGGCAATATAAGTATAAATCCAGGTCATCATTTACAAAGGAGATGGAAGCTGTGCTTTAATGCATTCTTGATTATGCTTACATAGAGCAAAATGCATGCTTATGCACAGAAAAGACATTTATTGCTGTGCCAGTGAACACTATCAGATCTATTTTGATAAAGCAAAGTCACTCCATTTTCACTCTTGTCTATTGTCCTAGCAAAGTGCAAGAAGAAGTATCCTGAAAATCCATTTGGAGACAGAATCACAGAACCGGCAAGGCTGGAAGGGACCTTAAGGATCATCCAGCTCCAATCTCCCTGCCATGGGCAGGGACAGCTCCCACTAGATCAGGTTGCTCACAACCCTATCCAGCCTGGCCTTAAACACCTTCAGGGATGAGGCTTCTGCCACCTCTTTGGGCAACCTGTGCCAGGGTCTCACCACCCTCATGCTGAAGAACTTCTTCCTAATGTCTAATCTAAATCTGCCCTCCTCTAGCTTGGATCCATTCCCCCTAGCCCTATCACTAACCAACACCCTAAAAAAGTCCCTCCCCAGCTTTCTTGTAGCCCCCTTCGAATAATGGAAGGCCACAATAAGTTCAACTGAGAGCCTTCTCCTCTCCAGACTGAACAGCCCCAACTCTTTCAGTCTGTCCTCATAGCAGAGGTGCTCCAGCCCTCTGAGCATCCTTGTGGCCCTTCTCTGGACATGCTCCAGCATCTCCACATCCCTCTTGTAATAGTGGCTCCAGAACTGGATGGCAGTTCTCCAGAACCAGAGGCAGAATTTTCATATTGCTACTTTAGAAATCTCCAAAACCCATGCTTCTGTATTTGGGAGTGATTTTTTTCCACTTAGTTATTGAAGAAATCAGAAAGAGCTCACAGTATCACAGTATCACAGTATAGCAAGGTTGGAAGAGACCTCAAAGATCATCAAGTCCAACCCACTACCACAGACCTCAAGACTAGACCATGGCACCAAGTGCCACGTCCAAACGTGCCTTGAACACCTCCAGGGACGGTGACTCCACCACCTCCCTGGGCAGCCCATTCCAGTGGGGAATGACTCTCTCAGTGAAGAACTTTCTCCTCACCTCGAGCCTAAACCTCCCCTGGCACAGCTTGAGACTGTGTCCTCTTGTTCTGGTGCTGGTTGCCTGAGAGAAGAAAGCAACCTCCTGCTGGCCACAACCACCCTTCAGGTAGTTGTAGACAGCAATAAGGTCTCCCCTGAGCCTCCTCTTCACCAGGCTAAACAATCCCAGCTCCCTCAGCCTCTCCTCATAGGGCTTGTGCTCGAGGCCTCTCACCAGCCTCGTTGCCCTTCTCTGGACACGCTCAAGCACCTCAATGTCCTTCTTAAATTGAGGGGCCCAGAACTGGACACAGTACTCAAGGTGTGGCCTAACCAGTGCAGAGTACAGGGGGAGAATGACCTCCCTGCTCCTGCTGGCCACACTATTCCTGATGCAGGCCAGGATGCCATTGGCCTTCTTGGCCACCTGGGCACACTGCTGGCTCATGTTTAGGCGGGTGTCAATCAGTACCCCCAGATCCTTTTCTGTTTGGCTGCTCTCCAGCCACTCCGACCCCAGCCTGTAGCTCTGCATGGGGTTGTTGTGGCCAAAGTGCAGCCCCCAGCACTTGGATTTGTTGAAAGCCATCCCCTTGGACTCTGCCCATCTGTCCAGTTCTTAGAGTGCTGCCTGTGGGAGCTTTAGTTTTACAGTCCTCAAGGTCCATAAGTAAGCAGAGATGTGTAAAAGAGAAAGGTAAAAGCAAGAGTTGCACTTCTGGTTCAGAGAGGCTCTGATCTTACGTGTGTGGATTCATTCAGCTTTGCTTTAACCACACTTAGCAAGGTAATTCCCTCCTGTGCAGAGCCATTCAAGTGACTGGTGTGACAAGATCCCAGAAAAATATCAGCCCCTGTATGTTAACAGATCAATAAGATCTTCCCTTATACCTTCTGTCCCTCATCACCTTCTCTCTCAGCTTACATCTAATATATCTCTCTCTTCACGTGTCTGTATGTCAGCTGCTATCAGTTCCCTGCTTCCTGTCCCTCTCTCTTATAGCATCTTTATCTTTGGTTTTTAAATGTTGGAAGAAAGAGTTCAGTGAATGAAACCTGTCAAATCCCTGCACACTGTCTAGTTATGCCCTTTAACCATGAGATGTGGTTACTGTGTCCTCCCTCTCTACCTTTCCCTAGTTACTCAGCCTCAGATCAGACTTTCAGGGTGGAACTCATCTCTCTTGGCTTCAGACATGAAGCCTTGGGCCAGCCTCTCTCGATTCTGCCTTATAGTGGAAAGAAATGAGGTGCCTGGAGATGTGATTCACCTCATGTATTTTATATTCCTACCTTTGGATGAAAATCCTTTAATCTTGGCCTTCTTTCATTCCACTAACTAGAAGGGGAGCCCAGATAACTAGCTCAATAGCTGATAGCCCCACTGGGGATACACTTGATCAGACAGATCTGTAATTGTCCTACCCTTTGGAGACTGGAGGAAGCCAAAGGGAGATGGTGAAAACCACAATTCCAGCTCTAAACAGGAAAAAAAGTGGAGTTGGCAGTACCAAACAGCTGTATACTCTTGCATGTTTTTCATGCAACTTTTGAAGTTGAGAATTTGTATGTTAGACATAAAACAAAGGTCCAAAATAAAATCCAAATCATCAGAGACTGTAAGCCCCAAAATGGTCTGGTAGAAAAATCATTTAGCCTACAGGCTTGGCTCAATGCAATATCTGAAGGGGGCCTACAGGAAGGCTGGGGAGAGACTATTGACAAGGTCTTGCAATGACAGGACAAGGGGCAATGGGTTTAAACTGGCAGAGGGGAGATTGAAAGTGGATGTTAGGAGGAAGTTGTTTGCAGTGAGGGTGGTGAGACACTGGCACAGGTTGCCCAGGGAGGTTGTGGCTGCTCCCTCCCTGGAGGTGTTCAAGGCCAGGTTGGAGGAGGCCTTGAGTGACCTGTACTAGTGGGAGGTGTCCCTGCCTATGGCAGGGGTTGGAACTAGATGATCCTTGAGGGCCCTTCCAACACTACCATTCTATGATTCTATGACATTACAGCTGCCACTCCTCATCCACTTTCTGAACACTAAAGATTGGATCTATGGCCCTACAAGTATGGAGATGAGGAATCATAAGAAAAAATAAGCATGCTGATTCACATGAAAAGTATGTGCCAAATAAAGCCTTAAATCATTTTGTGCAGCCTGTCATTCAAACATATTTGACTGCCATCCAGATTGTTGGAATTGTCTTGCATACAGGAAAAAAAAAAATACAATAATCTGTTTATTTTTAGGGTAATTGGAAAAGCAAAAGATTATCTTCAAATTAATGAGTAGGTCAAGTTGTTTTCATAAGCTTAATAATATTTTCCATGGTCCTTCCCTCTTTAAACCTATTCCATTGCTCAATCATTCACATACTTTATTTTTTGGTGCTTGAGTGAGTCACGAAGCGGACATTACGATGATAAATGTATCATCTCTGCTTCCTCTTAGTGTTAACTCTGTGCCATGACTCACACCATAAACCTATTTTACTCATTCTGGCCTTTGTTGTACATTACCTTGACTCTATTAACATCCAGAGTACTGCTGGAATCACTTGGGTCTTACTTAAGAGCTAACATAAAGCTTTTAGCTGCTTTACATTTTATATGCTGATTTTGGCACAGGTTTTGGGGTTTGGTTTTTTTTTATTACCTCTGTTATTCACACCAAATCACAAATGTTATTGCAATGCAAGATGAAGAAATTCACCTTGTATATGAAGGTGATATCTCCCCTCTATAGAATCATAGAATTGTCAGGGCTGGAAGGGACCCCAAGGATCCTCCAGTTCTAGCCCTCCTGCCATGGGCAGGGATGCCTCACACTAGATCAGGTTGCTCACAGCCACATCCAGCCTGGCCTTAAACACCTCCAGGGATGAGGCCGCAACCACCTCTCTGGGCAACCCATTCCAGTGTCTCACCACTCTCATGCTGAACAACTTCTTCCTAACATCCAGTCTGAATCTACCCATTTCTAGTTTTGTTCCATTCTCCCCAGTCCTATCCCTACCTGACATCCTAAAAAGTCCCTCCCCAGCTTTCTTGTAGCCCCTTTCAGATACTGGAAGGCCACAAGAAGGCCTCCTCAGAGCCTTCTCCTCTCCAGACTGAACAGCCCCAACTCTCTCAGCCTNGAGGAGGCTTTGAGTGAGCTGTACTAGTGGGAGGTGTCCCTGCCTATGGCAGGGGTTGGAACTGGATGATCCTTGAGGTCCCTTCCAACCTTACCATTCTATGATTCTATGAAAACCGGTGAACTGTATGTATACTTCAACGAGAATCTTACTTGGAGTTTTCTTGCCTGACTTGTATTCACACCATCCCTGAAATCTGGAGCACATGCTTTGCTTCTCTGATTTCCTGTGAGCAACATCTGCATGTGTAGTAGTTCTGAGACTACATCAGTCGATGATCAGAGCGAAGGCAGTTACGTGTGTGTCATTTAAGCAACGCGTAACTGAGATGTAATATGCTAAAGATAGCAACACATCATTATGTGTGCTTGTGACTGAAGAGCAAAGGAGCAGGAGGTCTTCCTTAAGAGGAAGTTATTGGAAGGTAAAAAAAAAAAAAAAAAGGACAATTTGAGTTGTTTTCTATGCAATCCTTTCAGAAATGAGAGGCTCAGTCCTGAAATTAAATCACTGATTCACCATGTTTGTGAGCTCAGAGGAAGGCAGAATCATTAGAAGTCAGAGGTTAGTGAGATCTGTTGGAGTTGAACACAAAAGCACATACAAATGCTGTGGGAGTCTTCGGAAGCAGAAAGAGAACCTTTTCCAGCTCTCAGCCTTAGGGAAAGACAAGCAAGTGTAGAGACTGTTTCTTGTAGCTCCATGGGGTGCTTTTTCCCTGAANTGGCTGGGGCACTTAGTGCCATGGTCTGGTTGATTGGCTAGGGCTGAGTGCTAGGTTGGGCTGGATGAGCTTGGAGGTCTCTTCCAACCTGCTTGATTCTCTGGTTCTATGTTTCCCGTGTGTGCCCTGCTGCTCACGCTGGGTGCTGCAGAGCGGCCCGGGAGGGTCCCCGTGGCTGAGCTGGGCTGTGTCTCTAGGAGCAGCCTCGCTCGCTGGGACGCTGAGCTGCGAAGCCAATGCGCACAACTTGCCTGGCCCCGCGTCCTTCAAGTCCTGCCCTCCTGTAACATCTGCCCTTCCCCCCCACTTCACTGCGGGTAGTTTCACCTGTAAGCACTCAAAGGCGAGTGGCTACCTACTTTTACGCTGCTTAGCACAGTGGGAGTCTGAGGAAGGCTCCTGAAATTCTTGCCTGCTTGCTGCTTTGACAGACCATGAGAAAGGAACAGGTAATATTCAAAAAGCTGATTTTTCAAACTGCTTAGAAATCTTCTTGGTTTGCTTTTCATTTATTCATTAGTAGACAACAGATTGTATATTTATAATTTGCATTCAAAGATGTTAATAAAAGCTGATTAATCTCTTAAAGTAGTGTGTGTATTAGGTAGCATTAAAAAAGATAATGAAATATCTCCCAAGGTCTCTGTAGCTGATTTTCAAACTGCTTAGAAACCTTCTTGGTTTGCTTTTCATATTTAATTATTAGCTGACAATAGATTTTATATTTATAAGTTGCATTCAAAGATGTTGATAAAAGCTGATTAATCTTTTAAAGATTAGGTAATACTCAAAAAGATAACAAAATATCTCTCAGTTTCTCTGTAGCTGATTTTCAAACTGCTTAGAAACCTTCTTGGTTTGCTTTTCATATTTAATTATTAGCTGACAATAGATTTTATATTTATAAGTTGCATTCAAAGATGTTGATAAAAGCTGATTAATCTTTTAAAGTAGTGTGTGTATATATATATAAAACCTCAAACATTTTACTTCATTCTATGTGTTTTAAAATTCTGCTTATTAAATATGAATGGCATTATCTAAAAATATATGTTAGGGATTAATTAAAATAAAAAAAAACCAAAACAAACCCAAATCAGTGACTGTTATTTTGGTTCCTGGAGTAAATTAAATACTTCAGAATACAGGCTGTCTTTCTAAATCTAGAAAAAAAAATTGGTGGGACAAATATTTGCTGCATCTTGTATTACTTGCAGGGACCAGCTGCTTTCCTTGTGTCATTGCAGATAATGTAAGTGTGTTATTGCTATCTTGTTGGCACACAGGCTAAAAAGAAACTTATTCTCTGTTTAATAGATGCCCTTCCTGCTGTATCTCAGGTTGATTAAGGGAGTGGAATATCTTCCTGGCAAGGACAGCCTGAGGGAGCTGAGCTCCTTTAGCTTGGAGAAGAGGAGACTGAGAGGTGACCTCATTAATGCTTATAAATATGTAAAGGTGAGTGCCAGGAGGCTGGAGCCAGGCTCTGCTGGGTGATGCCCAATGGCAGAACAAAGGGCAATGGGTGGAAGCTGAGGCATAGAAAGTTCCATGGAAACACGAGGAGGAATTTCTTCACTGTGGGGATGACAGAACCCTGGAACGGGCTGCCCAGGGGCTTTGTGGAGTCTCCCTCTCTGGAGATATTCAAAACCTGCCTGTGTGATCTGGTGTAGGAGATTCTGTTCTGGCAGGGGGGTTGGACTGGATGAGCTTTTGAGGTCCCTTCTAGCCCTTGACATTCTGTCATTCTGTGATACTATCCAATGAATTCAACACTTACTCTTAGCTTTCATGCTATGAGTTAAATCTCAGCTGCACAACGGGAGGTTTACCATTAGGTTAACTTGGACCAGGATTGCACTCAAGGAGTATTATTTTTGAGAGGATCTTAAATACTATGTTAAAAATCAAATGAGAGAAATCCTGGCATACAAATGTGTAAGGCATTCATTTCTATCCTGGTGTCAAGTGATTGGTCAATGCCCAGAGGCAGATCCCTGGTTAGAGCTTTTACTTATAGAATCATAGAATGGTAAGGTTGGAAGGGACCTCAAGGATCATCTAGTTCCAACCCCCTGCCATAGGCAGGGACACCTCCCACTAGTACAGCTCACTCAAGGCCTCATCCAACCTGGCCTTGACCACCTCCAAGTAGTGAGCAGCCACAACCTCCCTGGGCAACCTGTGCCAGTGCCTCACCACCCTCACTGTAAAGAACTTCTTCCTAACATCCAGTTTCAATCTCCCCTCTGCCAGTTCAAACCCACTGCCCCTTGTCATGTCATTGCTGAAAATGAATCAATTCACATCCAGAATAAATTTTGGTTTTATTAAGAGAGAAACAGACTCCAGTTATTCAGCTCATGACGCAGCTATGATTTATTTTAGACCATGCATCAGTCTAGAGTATGTCTCAAGCTGCCAATGCCAAAGGCTGAGTGTCATAGGAGCCCCTCTAATTGTGCTAGAAGGGTATGCATCAAGTTGCACATAATTGTGCATGGGTTTCTGTGGATGGCATAACACACAGGCATTCCTCCTGACAAAACAGATCAATATGCCAGCCAAGGTCTTCTTTCTGAAAAACCTTCAGTGACAGATGATGTGTAATGCTCTCTAGCACAAGAAATGCCATTGCCACTTAACAGCTTGAAGATTAGTAACTCCTTAATACACCAAAAAACAGCATCTTGAATTCAGAGCTTGTCTCAGCTTACCTGCAGCCTGTGTGTACTACACAGTAATCCACAACATTTCACAGATGCTTTTCCTCTTACTATTCAGCTTTCAATTGGAGCAGGAAGAAAATAATAAAAGCTCACTACATAAAAATACAATCTGGCTGTTTCTGAATAAACTTTTCAACACAAAAGCAGCCTCAGATCATTGGAGTGGTGAAGAGAGGGTTCATTGCAGCACCCAGGCTGTGCAAAACTCTTTTAAAGCCAATTTTATTCTCTCCCGGTTCTGGAACCCTGTCGGGGATGGTGTATGGCAGAGAGTTTAGATGCCAGCAGTCTCAAAAGGGCTATTTTAGTAGCCAGGATTATTGGGGCATAAAGGAACCACAAAGCCTTTGCTTTCTAACTGCCTTGTGCCAATAGCACACAGTGAGGGAGCTACAGAAGATGCTTATAGCACAGGAGGTTTTCACTCTTCTCAGGGAACCTCTTTCTGACCAATTCCTCTGGGATCCCAGACTGGCATGGATCTGCCCTGGTTTGCCAGCGGTCTGGTTTTATAGTTTTGGGGAGACAGCTGAAGTGCTGCAGATTACATTTTAAAGGCATGATGCTGACAAATTAAGTTCAAAGTTTTAGCAGGGCCCTTAAAAGTGGCAGCTCTCCAGGGCTGGACAGTTATAGCAGTAACTTCTATAAATCTTTTCAGAAGCTCCTTGGGCTTCAAATACTTCCAACATTTCGTCATTGCTTTTAAACAGGGAAAACTGCCCAAGTCCTTTTTGGAGGCCAGCATAATTATACTCTTGGAAAATAACAATAATAAATAAATAAAAAAAAAAAGTTTAAACCCCAGAACAGTGTAGTTCACACTACATAATGGAGTTATTGAATTCTCACAGTAAATGCTGGCAAAAAGTGAAATAGAATGGCTTCCTTGGAGGCAGTACTGTAAGCTCATGTTGATGCAAAGAAGTGCAAAAAGAGTTTTTAGGAGATTTCTTTGGGACTCTTCTTTGTAGCCAGAGAATAGTTTCATTTCAGCTACAAAACCTCTGCCAAGCTGAGTACATTTCTTGCTCTGTAGAGTTTGTTTCTTTATTTGAACATGCCTCGAGCACAATCAGCTGGACAAAATGTTTGTGCTGCTTTACATCTATTGCCTTCACCTCCATCCTATTTGCATGCTCCTGCTTATCTATTCTGGAATATTTGGGAGGAAAGAAAAGTGAATGCAAGTGTCAAAGAAGCCTCTTCTATCTACAGAAAAAAATCTGATCACAGCTCAACATGAGCCTGCAGTGTGCGCATGCAGCCCAGACAGCCAACCGAGTCTTGGGCTGCAGCAAGAGCAGTGTGGGCAGCAGGGCAAGGGAGGGGATTCTGCCCCTTTGCTCTGCTCTCCTCAGACCCCATCTGGAGTCCTGAGTGCAGTTCTGGAGCCCCCAGCACAGGAAGGACATGGAACTGTTGGAGCAGGACCAGAGGAGGCCACGAAGATGCTGAGAGGGCTGCAGCAGCTCTGCTGTGAGGACAGGTTGAGAGAGTTGGGGCTCTGCAGCCTGGAGAAGAGAAGGCTTCCAGGAGACCTTAGAGTAGCCTTCCAGGATCTGAAGGGGGCTACAGGAAGGCTGGGGAGGGACTATTGACAAGGTCTTGTAATGACAGGACAAGGGGCAATGGGTTTGAACTGGCAGAGGGGAGATTGAAACTGGATGTTAGGAGGAAGTTGTTTGCAGTGAGGGTGGTGAGACACTGGCACAGGTTGCCCAGGGAGGTTGTGGCTGCTCCCTCCCTGGAGGTGTTCAAGGCCAGGTTGGAGGAGGCCTTGAGTGACCTGTACTAGTGGGAGGTGTCCCTGCCTATGGCAGGGGGTTGGAACTAAATGATCCTTGATGTCCCTTCCAACCTTACCATTCCATGATTCTATGATTCTCTGAACTGAAAAATGCATGTTTAACAACGTCTCCGCATGGCTTGCGCAACACCTTAAAACTTGAGCCCTCTGTTCACAAAGGAATATTCAGAGAGGCAAGGTGCAAGGCCTGTGAGGAAGAAGGAGCTTTGCCTGCTACAATACTTAAGTACTGAATCACTTCCAGTACCCTGTGCCAGATAATCGCTCTGGTGCATGTACCTTGTACCGGTATGATCTGATATGTCAAGAGGGAAGCAGGTTACATCAATCATTTTGATCTTATTAGAACACAAACCCTCTGTATCTTTGTTTTTGTCTTTAGTGCATCATTTTACAAACTGTTTTTCTTATGTTCCCTTCCCAGATGAACTTTTTTGTTCATTGCCTGCTCATTCCTGTCTTCATGTCTCAGCATAATTCCTTTAGTTCACTATCTGCTGCCTGAGCATAACCCAGAATTTGTTTAGCTGTCATTCTAGTAGCCTGAAGGCTATTTCAGTCATGAAGAGAGCAATTCAGTTGCCTCACTTGGGTGCCTGATGCTACTAGAGAAGCCCTGCTGTATCTAAGCCACCCATTGGAGCTGATAATACAAATTCCACAGGATGCCTACACTCTTGTCTAGTGGCTGGTAGAGACGAGGGCAGATGGCTTTTGGTTCATGGGAAGTTGCACAAGATGCCTACATTTGGGTGACTGCAGTGATCTCCAACAGCTGATCACAGACATCTCATTTCATGTGCTGTGGAATGTTCAGCTTCTACTGGTATTTAGATGCCTATTCATAGAATGATAGAATGATAAAAATCACAGAATTGTAGAATCATACAATCAGTCAGGGTTGGAAGGGACCACAAGGATCATCTAGTTCCAAACCCCCTGCCATGGGTAGGGACACCTCACACTAGATCAGGCTGTCCAGAGCCTCAGACAGCCTGGCCTTAAACACCTCCAGGGATGAGGCTTCCACCACCTCTCTGGGCAACCTGTGCCAGGTTCTCACTACCCTCATGCTGAAGAACTTCTTCCTAACATCCAGTCTGAATCTGCCCATTTCTAGCTTTGCTGCATCCCCCCCAGTCCCGTCACTACCTGATAGCCAAGAAAGTCCCTCCCCAGCTTTCTTGTAGCCCCCTTAAGATACTGCAAGGCCACAAGAAGGTCACCTGGGAGCCTTCTCTCCAGACTGAACAGCCCCAACTCCCTCAGTCTATCCTCACAGCAGAGCAGCTCCAGCCCTCTGCTCATCTTCGTGACCCTTCTCTGGACACCTTCCAGCACCTCCATATCCCTCTTGTACCAGGGGCTCCAGAACTGGATAGAGTACTCCAGTACTCGCCAGTGTGGAGAGAGAGGCAGAATCACCTCCCTTGCCCTCCTGCCCACACTGCTCTTGCTGCAGCCCAGGCTCTAGTTGGCTCTCTGGGCTGCCAGAGCACTCTGACAGCTCAGATTCAGCTTCTCCTCCCCTAGCACCCCCAAGTCCCTCTCCTTAGGGCTGCTCTCCAGCCAGTCACTGCCCAGCCTATATTGGTGCTTGGGATTGCTGTTAAGTTTTCCTGGTGCTGTATATCTCTTCTTGCCATCTGTTCTCCAAAGAAACAACTAACAAGCAATTATGGGCTAGCTCATCTTTAGCTGATGGACAAGAAACTCAAGCACAGGAAGCTAGAGTAATGTTCAGAGCTGTTATTTACACATTTATTCATTTGCCACATTAAACATACACATCATTAAGTTTCTAGGCCTGGGTTTCAGTAGCCATAGAAACTGAAGAAGACTAAATATGGCATCACTAATTTCCTCAATTGTTGATATTCAAAAGAATTAGAATCATAGGATCATAGAAAAGTAAGGTTGGAAGGGACCTCAAAGATCATCTAGTTCCAAACCCCCTGCCATAGGCAGGGACACCTCCCACCAGTACAGGGCACTCAAGGCCTAGTCCAGTCTGGCCTTGAACATCTCCAGGGAGAGAGCAGCCACAACCTCCCTGAGCAACCTGTGCCAGTGTTTGCAAAGAACTTCCTCCTAACATCCACTTTCAATCTCCCCTCTGCCACTTCAAACCCATTGCCCCTTGTCCTGGCATTACAAGACCTTGTCAATAGTCCCTCCCCAGCCTTCCTGTAGGCTCCCTTCAGATACTGGAAGGCTACTCTAAGGTCTCCTGGAAGCCTTCTCTTCTCCAGGCTGCAGAACCCCAACTCTCTCAGCCTGTCCTCATAGCAGAGCTGCTGCAGCCCTCTGAGCATCTTGGTGGCCTCCTCTGGACCCACTCCAACACTTCCATGTCCTTCCTGTGCTGGGGGCTCCAGAACTGCACACAGGACTCCAGATGGGGTCTGAGGAGAGCAGAGCAAAGGGGCAGAATCCCCTCCCTTGCCCTGCTGCCCACACTGCTCTTGCTGCAGCCCAGCACACAGTTGCTGTCTGGGCTGCACTCACACTGCAGCCTCATCTTGAGCTTTTCATCACCCCAGACCCCCAGGGCCTTTTCCTCAGGGCTGCTCTCAGCCATTCCCCACCCAGCCTGGAGTTGTGCTTGGGATTGTGCCTACCCAGGTGCAGGACCTTACACTTGGCCTTGCTGAATTTCATGAGGTTGGCCTGGGCACAGCTCTGCAGCCTGTGAAGCTCCCTCTGGATGGATCCCTGCCCTCTAGCAAGTCTCCTGTGCCACACAGCTTGGTGCCATCTGCACACTTGCTGAGGCTGCACTGATTCCTCTGTCCACGGCACTGACAAAGATGTCAAACAGCACTGGTGCCAGCACTGACCCCTGAGGGATGCCACTTGGCACTGGTCTCCAGGTGGACATTGTGCCCTTCATCACCACTCTCTGTGTGCCACCACCCAGCCAATTCCTTACCCAGCAGTGCTCCACCCATCCAGTCCATGTTTTTCCAGTTTGGAAAATTCCTGTATCATATTTCATGTGGAATTGCTTCCAATTTAATTTACTGCATATAACTTAATAAACACCATCAGGTACCTTGTATTAGCATTTGGTATTGAAACTGAAGCAGTGGTTCAATTGTGGTACTGTTTGATTGCACATAAAATATTTACTGACCTTGGTGGCTGAGTCCTCCTCAGCTGTTTTCATATACTCTGCTTCTACTTCATGGCCCTACCATTTTTCATTGCTTGCTTGGTTGTTGCTGAGAATGGTGTTTGCAGAAGGAAATAGATGGTAAAGTATTGATACTAGGGAAATACTTAGCACCTCAAAGCTGTTCCTATGGCAACTGAGGCCTGCAGAAGTCCTAGAACATCTCTGAAACTTTGTGTTGTTTTCAAGCATGGCAGTTTTGCAAATGCTGATCATGATAGAAATGATATTATGCCACTTTTTCTTTTTTTCCCTGTTAAACTTCCTAAACAGACATGAAAATGTATTTTTAGGAATGGACTTCTTTTGATGTGGTGGCTTAAGTCATTATTTAATTATGTTTTTGGGATGTCAGCTGCCACACCACATTAGTACTGGATTGACAAAATCAAATCTTGTTAATGTTTAAAAAAAGAGATAACATGAGTCATGCATATTCATGTATGTCATCTTGAATAACCTTTTACAAAATAATTATTAATGACATGTAAGCATCACAAAAAAAAATTTCTTAACAGTTTCTGGAGCCCCCAGCACAGGAAGGACATGGAACTGTTGGAGTGGGTCCAGAGGAGGCCACGAAGATGCTCAGAGGGCTGCAGCTGCTCTGCTGTGAGGACAGGCTGAGAGAGTTGGGGCTCTGCAGCCTGGAGAAGAGAAGGTTTCCAGGAGACCTTAGAGTAGCCTTCCAGTATCTGAAGGGGGCTACAGGAAGGCTGAGGAGGGACTAATGACAAGGTCTTGCAATGACAGGACAAGGGGCAATGGGTTTGAACTGGCAGAGGGGAGATTGAAACTGAATGTTAGGAGGAAGTTGTTTGCAGTGAGGGTGGTGAGGCACTGGCACAGGTTGCCCAGGGAGGTTGTGGAGCACAGAAGCACCCAACATGATTGAAGATTCTGTGGTCCACAACCTCCCTGGAGGTGTTCAAGGCCAGGTTGGACGAGGCCTTGAGTGAGCTGTACTAGTGGGAGGTGTCCCTGCCTATGGCAGGGGTTGGAACTGGATGATCCTTGAGGTCCCTTCCAACCTTACCATTCTATGATTCAAAATGCCCTCAATGAGAAAGCCTGCCTGCCTGCATTCAGTAATTCCTAAAAACAGCTGAAGGAAAGTTAGTAAAGCACTAACTTCTTTAAGTTCTTTTGAGGGCAAGATGCTCTAGAATAGACTCATTTTGAGCACTGACAGTCTGGATCTGGAGAGGCTGACAATCACAAATCACATGAAAGAAGAGTGGTAAAGAAGCAAGAGAAGTCCCTTCAGAACAGCTAAAGAAATACTCTGGATCCTTGCAGCTTTTAACTGTTTAGTAGGAACACTCAGCTGCAGACCCAGAGGACTTGGGTAGGAGCTAAACTAGCACTGGTGGCTCCTTTCCAGCTTTTAACTGTTTAGTAGGAACACTCAGCTGCAGACCCAGAGGCCTTGGGAAGCAGCTGAACTGGCACTGGTGGCTCCTTTCCTGATTTGCAGAGTAACAGGAGCCTGAGACTGCAATGGTTCTTTCTGCAGTTGCCACTACAGTCACATCTGCTGAACAAGTACATTTGATGAGGAATTGGTGCTTTTCCATTCTACAAAAATAAACCAGAGTTCCCTCTCTACTGCCTCAACAATCAGGCACCTCTGTAATCAACCTTTCTGTCGATGGACAGGCTTGTTTGGCTAGCTTTGACTGGCAGCACAAAGCTAAAAAGAGCAAAATGAGTTCAGCTAGGACACAGCCACCAAATCTGGCAGTGCTCCCTCTGAATATTTTTCTAAGGATTTTGTCCATATGAGCTCTGAGTCCAAATGCCAAATAGCATTCAGAAGAGAAAGATTAAGTTGATAAAACTGTGCAGCAGGTTTTTTTTCTACTATGTTGGCTGCCCATGATACACAAATTACATTACTCTTTTTCTTGATTAAAATGAAAGGAAGTAGAAGTAGGTACTAGCTTTTTAATTAAACTGATTAAAAAGGATCATCTGTGTGTTGGTCCTTTCATATTTCACTAGCTAAATGGCTTCTCAGAAGAAGCCATAGCACAGCCCTATGAAGAGAGGCTGAGGGAGCTGGGGGTGTGCAGCTTGGAGAAGAGGAGGCTCAAGGCAGACCTCATTGCTGTCTACATCTACCTGAAAGGAGGTTGTAGCCAGGTGGGGTTGGGCTCTTCTTCCAGGCTACCAGCAACAGAACAAGGGGACATAGTCTCAAGTTGTGCCAGGGCAGGTCTAGGCTGGATGTTAGGAGGAAGTTGTTGCCAGAGAGAGTGATTGGCATTGGAATGGGCTGCCCAGGGAGGTGGTGGAGTTGCCATCACTGGAGGCGTTGAAGCAAAGCCTGGATGGGGCACTCAGTGCCATGGTCTGGTTGGTTGGCTAGGGCTGGGTGCTAGGTTGGGCTGGGTGAGCTTGGAGCTCTCTTCCAACCTGCTTGATTCTGGGATTCTGTGATTCCATGATTCTATGATTGTATGATTCTAAGAACCGTGTTGCAAGATAGGAGATCTCAAATGAGGTAGCAATGTTTTTGCAGGTATCTACTCACTTTGTCTGGATGCCTCATTGTTAACAGTCTCCTCTGCCCAGTGAACTGTGTCTCTGACAGCAGAACAATGTGTTCCCCCTGGTACAGCGTGTGGAGTTATTTCATAGAATCATAGAATGGTAAGGTTGGAAGAGACCTCAAAGATCATCCAGTTCCAACCCCCTGCCATAGGCAGGGACACCTCCCACCAGTACAGGTCACTCAAGGCCTCCTCCAACCTGGCCTTGAACACCTCCAGGGAGGGAGCAGCCACAACCTCCCTGGGCAACCTGTGCCAGTGTCTCACCACCCTCACTGCAAACAACTTCCTCCTAACATCCAGTTTCAATCTCCCCTCTGCCACTTCAAACCCATTGCCCCTTGTCCTGTCATTGCAAGACTTTGTCAGTAGTCCCTCCCCAGCCTTTCTGTAGGCCCCCTTCAGATCCTGGAAGGCTACTCTAAGGTCTCCTTGAAGCCTTCTCCTCATGTCCAAGCCCAGAGATAAAACAAGCTACTCAAAAGGAAGTTCCAAGCCACCCTGTAGGAGGAAACTGCAGAAAGACAAGCTGCTGGCAAGAAGAGAGAAGAAAGGGTTATGTTAAGGACTTACTGACCATATTTCTCTTACATTAGGCTGGATTATGCAACCTGCCAGGTGCAGAATACTTCCACTTGCTAAGAGCTAAGCAAGTCTTACAGAGAGGTTAGGAGCAAATACCTTAAATTAAATGACACAATGGGAAAGCAAAGTCATGTTGCATGGAGATCAGCATGTAGATGGATCTGGTGTCAGACATGTATAGTTTGGAATGGTTCTTCCACACTTATGGAGCATTCAAAGGAAAAGATTTAATCTGCATTGTTACAGGGGTCAGTGGATATTTACCTTCCTTGTTTAGACATATTTACTGTAAAGGTAGCAAGACCACCAGGAATTCACAGGTAAGCATAGGGTTCACTCTGTCTCTGCACTGTACCTGACTGCTTTCAAAGAGCTCCTTTGTCTCAGAAGAGTTGAGCCAATATGAAGCCATCAAAAAGATTGAAGTCAATAGTAGTATTTTGCAGATGGCACCAAGCTGTGTGGCACAGTCGACTTGCTAGAGGGCAGGGGGAGCCCTGCACAGGCTGCAGAGGTGTGCCCAGGCCAACCTCATGACGTTCAGCAAGGCCAAGTGCAAGGTCCTGTACCTGGGTAGGCACAATCCCAAGCACAAATCCAGGCTGGGTGGGGAATGGCTGAGAGCAGCCCTGAGGAACAGGCCCTGGGGGTCTGGGGTGATGAAAAGCTCAACATGAGCCTGCAGTGTGAGTGCAGCCCAGACAGCAACTGTGTGCTGGGCTGCAGCAAGAGCAGTGTGGGCAGCAGGGCAAGGGAGGGGATTCTGCCCCTTTGCTCTGCTCTCCTCAGACCCCACCTGGAGTCCTGTGTGCAGTTCTGGAGTCCCCAGCACAGGAAGGACATGGAAGTGTTGCTACAGTTTGGGGCTGTACAGTCCTGGGGCTACAGGAAGGGTGGGGAGGGANGGTTGGAGGAGGCCTTGAGTGAGCTGTACTAGTGGGAGGTGTCCCTGCCTATGGCAGGGGGTTGGAACTAGATGATCCTTGAGGTCCCTTCCAACCTTACCATTCTATGATTCTATATATGTTTATAAATATATACATCTTATATGTGAGTGCTAGTGCTTTTTTAACAGGGCAGCCCCCTGAGTAGGGAAGATTTTCTGGGGCATTCTCCTCTCTCCTTGAGGAATGATCCTCTCTAGCATTTACCAAACAGGGATCTAACTGCCTCCCTCCTCACATCTCAATTTCTGAAGGGCAGGGCTGTGGTGAGCTGGAGACCAACCCTACTTTAGTGTTGCTGTAACAAGGATGGATGGTCCCAGTGGACTGAAACGGTGTTCTGGGCTGTGGGCAGAGTAGGGGTACCCTAGGGAGGCATCAAGGACACCTAAAATGAAGAAGCAGTTTGCTCTGGATGCTAAACTTTCAACTGGCTTCTTCTGAATGAGTTTAAACTCCCATAGCAGATTTAGGTTTACTCTGTCTAATGTGTCAGGACATATTTTATCAGGCAACCTTCCCACTAGCTGATTTGGGAATCTTAAACGTACCTAAGTGCTTGTGTTTTCTTTATCTCAGCCCTTTGTCACTTGGGCAATTTGTGCCAGTCACAATGTGCAGATGTCCTTTGCAGAGAGCTCTGCAGCAAACAGGAACTAAACACTGGTGTTCTTAGCATCATCTGCTTAGATATTTCCTCCTCTCAGTGCAGCAGACCAAAGCTTTCTCAAGTCTCCCTCTACTAGTGCAATTACAGAAGGATTTCCTGTTACTCCTTACAGCCACAGCCTTTCTGCTTTTCCCCTCCCTAACAGTGTGTTGGGCTTACTGTTGCAGCCAGGCTTCTTCTGCACCCAGGTGGGTAACAGAGCCTTGCACAGCAGGGGGATGCTCTCCTAAACTCAGTCTCCCAGATTGTTTGCAGCCCTCTGACTTTACCTATCATCCTCTGAGGTTTGTGGAATCTGCTGGAGTATGTATTGCTTCACACTGTTCCTCTCTTCAGCAAATAGGGAACTCCACAACTTCAGAAACAGCCCAGGCTGTCCCCATAGAATCATAGAAAGGTAAGGTTGCCATAGGCAGGGACACCTCCCACTAGTACAGGGCACTCAAGGCCTCGTCCAAGCTGCCAAATCAGGACCACCTAGAGTAGGCCACAGAGGAATGCATCCAGATGGGTTTGGAATGTCTCCAGTGATGGAGACTCCACAACCTCTCTGGGCAGCCTGCCTCAGGGCTCTGTCAGCCTCACAGTAAAAAAGTTTTTCCTGATGTTTATGTGGAACATCCTCTGATATAGCTTGCACCCACTGCCCCTTGTCCTATTTTAACCATTATAGAAAAAAGATGTTTGTATTTTTGCTATAGTTAACAGTGCTCACACAGCTCAGCTGATGAGCTGTCATTTTTGAGTGATGAACCATGTCTGGCCTTGGTTGTCATCCTACCTCCTTCACTTTGCAGGACAAGAAAGAAAAAAAAGTTACTTCTTAAAGCTAAACTTCTGGCCTAGTTCACATGAAGAGTAAAAAAAATTAATCAAGACTAATTCAGTGAAACAAATGGGACTGGATTAAATAATGTCACACAGAGATAGCAGACCAATCAAAACACACTTTCACAGAATCATAGAACCATAAAACCAGCCATGTTGGAAGAGACCTCCAAGCTCACCCAGCCCAACCTAGCACCCAGCCCTAGCCAACCAACCAGACCATGGCACAACTTCCTCCTAACATCCAGCCTAGACCTCCCCTGGCACAACTTGAGACTGTGTCCCCTTGTTCTGTTGCTGGTTGCCTGACAGAAGAGCCCAACCCCACCTGGCTACAACCTCCTTTCAGGTAGCTGTAGAGAGTAATGAGGTCTGCCCTGAGCCTCCTCTTCTGCAGGCTGCACACCCCCAGCTCCCTCAGCCTCTCCTCACAGGGCTGTGCTCCAGGCCCCTCCCCAGCCTTGCTGCCCTTCTCTGGGCACCTTCCAGCACCTCAACATCTCTCTTGAATTGAGGGGCCCAGAACTGGACACAGCACTCAAGGTGTGGCCTGAGCAGTGCTGAGCACAGGGGCAGAAGAACCTCCCTGCTCCTGCTGGCCACACTGCTCCTGATCCAGGCCAGGATGCCATTGGCTCTGCTGCCCACCTGGGCACACTGCTGCCTCATCTTCAGCTACTCTCTCCCAGCACCCCCAGGTCCCTCTCTGCCTGGCTGCTCTCCAGCCACTCTGTCCCCAGCCTGTAGCACTGCTTGGGGTTGTTGTGGCCAAAGTGCAGAACCCTGCACTTAACCTTAGAGTTGTGTTCCCCTCTAGTCTTGGTAGAGATTGAATCTAAGTGTGTAATATATCATAATTAAATCCATTTCTGGTAATAATTTAATCAAAACCAGTAGTACGGAGTAGACTAAAGGGTAGGACACTGACAGTTGCTGTCAGGGATTTGCTAAGGAGGAAATCAGGAAATTGCCAGACCTCCCTTCTTTCACATCTCTCTGGGGCACAGGGAACAGAGCAGAGGTATCTTTTTCCCATGGAAAAAAAACCCTCTTAAATTCTAAACCACCTCCTACACTTTCCTGTGAGTTCAAACTCCAAGTGCATCCTGACCAGCTCTTGGCTCCTCACAGTTACCCACTGTCAGCTGAGAAATCTGCAGCACATTAAGGAAGCACAAGTTGAGGCCAGCCCAAAGTAAAGCAAACTAAAATGATGATAAATATCAAAATAATGTTATTTTAATTCAGTACATCCGTTCTCTTTTTCTTCAATGCTTTAGCCAGGTTTCCATCCTGAGATGCAAGAGAAATAGAAAAGAGATGGAGAAGTCAGTGAGAGCTTACATTAAAGTACAATGCACCTGAATCATAGAATGGTAAGGTTGGAAGGGACCTCCAAGATCCAACCCTCTGCCATAGGCAGGGACACCTCCCACTAGTACAGCTCACTCAAGGCCTCATCCAACCTGGCCTTGAACACCTCCAGGGAGGTTGTGGAGCACAGAAGCACCCAACGTGATCAAAGATCATGTTGGGTGATTCTGTGCTCCACAACCTCCCTGGGCAACCTGTGCCAGTGTCTGCAAAGAACTTCCTCCTAACATCCAGTTTCAATCTCCCCTCTGCCAGTTCAAACCCATTGCCCCTTGTCCTGTCATTGCAAGACCTTGTCAATAGTCCCTCTCCAGCCTTCCTGTAGCCCCCTTCAGATACTGGAAGGCTGCTCTAAGGTCTCCTGGAAGCCTTCTCTTCTCCAGGCTGCAGAGCCCCAACTCTCTCAGCCTGTCCTCATAGGAGAGCTGCTCCAGCCTGCTGAGCATCTTTGTGGCCTCCTCTGGACCCTCTCCAACACTTCCATGTCCTTCCTGTGCTGGGGGCTCCAGAACTGCACACAGTATTCCAAGTGGGGTCTGAGGAGAGCAGAGCAAAGGGGCAGAATCCCCTCCCTTGCCCTGCTGCCCACACTGCTCTTGCTGCAGCCCAGCACTCAGTTATATCAAAATATTTCATCTCAGTCAATCTCTATTTCAGGAAGTGATGCAAACAGAGCCTGCAGCAAAGTGTGCCTCTCAGAAACACTCTGCTAGCCACAGCATTGTGCAACTTGCCTTTAGCATGAAACACAGTTGGCACTTGCTGCTAGTAGCACCACTTACTTGCCCCCTGTATAACCTCAGTGGAACTTAAAACATTAAGCATTACTTCCCTCCCTCTGCAAAAATGGCTCTCATTAAGCTCTTCTCACAAAGCCTTCTGACAGCAGCAATGGGTCCTGCAGTTTCTGACAGGAAAACCATCTGCTCCACATCCCACCTCAGAAGGGCTGGTTTGCTTGAAAGCTGATTGTGTTTTGATTCTTGCCTTATTTGCACCACCAGTGCCTTGCTAATGCCAACTTTACTGGGTTTGTTCCATTTCTCTTTCTTTCTTTCCCATCAGCTCCTATTCTTTTTGTTACTTTCTAGTCACAGTTCCCAAAATGGAATAAACAAGAAAAATCATAGAATCATAGAATGGTAAGGTTGGAAGGGACCTCAAAGATCATCCAGTTCCAAGCCCCTGCCATAGGCAGGGACACCTCCCACTAGTACAGGGCACTCAAGGCCTCGTCCAACCTGGCCTTGAACACCTCCAGGGAGGTTNGGTCTCCTGGAAGCCTTCTCTTCTCCAGGCTGCAGAGCCCCACCTCTCTCAGCCTGTCCTCACAGCAGAGCTGCTGCAGCCCTCTCAGCATCTTCGTGGCCTCCTCTGGACCCACTCTAACAGTTCCATGTCCTTCCTGTGCTGGGAGCTCCAGAACTGCACACAGGGCTCCAGATGGGGTCTGAGGAGAGCAGAGCAAAGGGGCAGAATCCCCTCCCTTGCCCTGCTGCCCACACTGATTTTGCTGCAGCCCAGCACACAGTTGCTGTCTGGGCTGCATGCACACACTGCAGGCTCATGTTGAGCTTTTCATCAACCCCCAGTCAGTTTTGCAGATTGAACATCCCACTGCATTACCTCAAACTCAGTGCTGTCTGTGCATATCTACACAGGCCCTTTCCCAGCAGAGCAAGGTCTGCCTCAACTATTGCACCAGCAAAGTGGAGTGAGGAGACAGCACTCTGACCTATCCATGCAGACTGGTGCAAGGATGGCAGCTGATAAATGACTCTGCTACATCGTTCTTAATTTGGCTGGCAGCACAGTTCAGTTTTGCAGATTGAACATCC
>WBNM01044164.1:0-28573 GCA_013399055.1 Ramphastos sulfuratus | reverse complement strand
GACACTGTGCCCCAGAGACTACCTGCCAGCCCGAGACAGTGTCTTACCTTTGTTTTGAGTACTTTTTCCTAAACATCTCAGCAAGCCTATGAGTGAAGTAGACATCACCATTGTTTTCCTCTCACAGCCTATAATAAAATTTTCTCTATTAAAATATTCCAATTATCTCAAACCAGCACAAAAGGAAAAAATGTTTTTATATCCATTTTAATGCACAGAGTGAGAATTTTTTGGGTTACCTGCCAGGTCAGGAACAGACTTTTGGAGGGGACCCAGGCCGCCCAGGTTTGGAGCAGGGGTGTGTGCAGATACTGGGCCGTGCTGGTGGCCACATAAATAATGTGTTTGACAAATGTGGTGTGCAAAGCACATAACCACTGTACAAACTTTCATTTCCCTTTGGTTTTGTCCTACCTTGGGCTGCACTTAAAAGGAATCCTGATTAAGAACAGTGAAACTGACTGGTCTAGTTCTAATCATTTGTCTCTTCTTTCAGTGCCTAGGCATCCCTTGAGGAAAATGACCTCTGGACTGGCCTGTGATTTTATTGCTGGCCACATGCAAAAAAAGAGATGGCTTCTGAGTTAACAGCAGCAGAAGTTGCTGACTGGAGGATAACAATGCTGATATCAATGAAATCTATAAAGGAAACACCACATAACCTAATTTGGGAACTTTTAGTAAACTGAATTTAGCAGAAGATTTACAGAGTAGTGGTATCAGGCTTTGGTGCAACTCTGGCAAGCTTCTGTACCTCCATGGCCAAACTTCGTGGTCATGTTGCTGCTGGTTAGCTGGGGACACGTGTTAGGGAACAATGACGGTAAAAAGTAATGGACTTAGGGAAGATGGAGGGCATGATGCTGCCCACCTCTGCCCAGCAGTGTAGTGTTGTCTCTTGTGCCTTTCCCACTGCCTTCTCTACTTGATGCCTTCAGTGATCACTTTCCTATCACTTCATAGAATCACAGAGTCAGAATGGTAGGGGTTGGAAGGGACCTCTGAAGACCATCCAGTCCAACACCCACCACCCCACCCCCATTGTAGCAGGATCACCTAGGGTGAAATACCCAGGAACAAGTCCAGATGGGTTTTGCCTCCAGAGACAGAGACTCTACAACCTCTCTGGGCAGCCTTTTCTAGGGCTCTACCTTCCACAAAGTGAAGATTTTTTTCCTTATGTTTAAGTGAAGCTTCCTGTGTTCCACTTTGTGCCCGCTGTCTCTTGGGCGCCACTGAAAAGAGCTCAGCCCCATCCTCATGACCTCAACCCTGTAGATATTTATAAGCATTAATAAGATTCCCTGTCAGTCCTCACCAGGAAACACCTGAAGAGCTCACTGTCAGGAAATTCCCCTTGATATTGAGCCTGAACATTTCCCTCTGAAACCTTATCTTATTATTCCATTTATAACTTGTAGGAACACCTTGAATAATTCTTTCCCATCCTTTTTGTTCTAGGGTGCAGGCAGACAGACATTCACATTCGTCTCAGCATTCACCCAGCCAAGCTTTCAGAAGTTTCTTTTAAACTCCCTTCACAAACCTCTGCTGCTGCAAGTCCCTTCTTGAGCTGGGTTTCAGGAGAGGAGGCGAGCCTGGAGGAGAAGCTGTGCGGCAGAAAGCGAGCACAGGCATTGTGTCTGTTCGGGGAAAGGGGCAGGAGGAAAGCAAGGCAACCAGCAAGAACTGCTCTGTGCTATTTCCCTAAGAAAAGCTGCTGGGTCTTTAGTGCTATTGTGACACTCTAGCATCAGCATATTTCCCCCTTGGTGAAGGAGTTTCATGCCCTCAGGTCCTCCTTGCTGGTGGGGACATTTTTTTGACCCCACTAACTCCAGCATCTGCAGCCACTTCCCAGCAAGTGATTTACCGGGTGTGAGGTGGCACTTCCTGGCTGGCAGCTGCTTTTATCTGCTGCTTACAAATGGACTCAGCTTATTTGAGAAGATGCAGCTGAAAACGGAAGGTTTCAGCCAAATGGTGGCTGGACTGTGTGGTTGAACAAAGGAGCCAGACAGGTTTCTGTTGTTTGAATGTCCTTGTCTGAATTCACAACTTGTAAATCCATTTCCCTCTTCCAGACTAATTCTTCCTGCAGGGATCAAACTCAAAGCTTTTGTCGAGGCTGCTGGGAGAGTGGGAAGGCTTAGAGACCACAGAGGTATCTAAGTACCTAATTGCCACCAATTTCAACAGTAGCTGCCCTAAATATGCCTTGGACAATCCATATCAAAGCTAGATACTTTTAAAGGGGGTTGCCCTTTATCCAAGTTGATAATCTCCTTAGTTTCTGCCAGCCGTTTGGCAAAAGATTTAATTCTTCCATTTTTCCTGCTGGCTTCAGCAGCTGAGACGTGAACTAGAAGAGAACTGCAAGGTTGGCAAAAGAGAGTTGCAGTAGCTTCTGAATCCCAGAAATTATAGAGTCTGTGCAAAGAGCATTTGCTGCAGCCGTTATCCACTGATTGAGAATGGCCCTGCATAGCTAACACATGATCAGCTTTCTCTTGGCTGTAGCTCTCAGCCATATTGTTTCAGCCTTCATAACACTCCAGCTAGATTTCCAAAGTGCCTTGAGGTGGCTTCTGTCACAGTGGTATGAAAATAGAATGAATCCCACTGATCTCCTCGCAGCGTCTTGCAAGCGGTGTCTCCACAGCCTGGTTCTTCCATTTTCCACATGGGATGCCAGGCAGTTTTGGAGCCCATGTGTTCTAAGCTAAGCTCATGACCCACAGCTACTCTCTTCTAGGTACAGCAAGTAAGTGAGTAAGGCAGGGGGAGAAGTAGAACAAATATAGTGTTGGTTAACACAGAGACATAAGTAGGACATGCCAGTTTTAGCCAAGCTGCTCCAACAGCTCTGCAACGGCTTCAAGGTACCATGATGAGACGTTAGCATGACAGCTCCCGTCCATACTGAATGGGACATGTTGTTAAAAAACCCATTCTGAAATGTGAATCAGTTATGGCAAGTACCTGACGTCCAGGGCACATGTCTCTGTGTACCCCAGAGCGATGACCTGCTCGGCTAACATAGTCACGGTGTCTCCTTCTTGGGGGAGGCTCAAAACCCACCTGGACGTGATCCTG
This sequence comes from Ramphastos sulfuratus, assembly GCA_013399055.1. Classification (NCBI taxonomy): domain Eukaryota; kingdom Metazoa; phylum Chordata; class Aves; order Piciformes; family Ramphastidae; genus Ramphastos; species Ramphastos sulfuratus. Next base: position 25,477 of record WBNM01044164.1, on the reverse strand, counting down.
GGCAACCTGATCTTGGTGACCCTGCTTTAGCAGGAGGGTTGGACTAGATGATCCCCAGAGGCTCCTTCCAATGCCCACCATGCTGGGGTCCTATAATAGAGAGTAACTTCCACCACTCGTGACACTGCTGTACGTCAGATGGCCCGGAAGGCATCAGCACACTGAGAGACTGGAGTCTGCTGGTTGGTTTGCTGAGCTACTCCTATTCAAACTCCAAGCCAAACCATCTCTTTGGAAGCAGATGAGAGAGTGGGGGCACTGTAGAACATCTGGCTGACACCTGCCTTCTGGTAAGAGCACCAAGCAATTGGCAACACAGTTACCTAACCTCATTTGGACCAGTGCATAATTAATTAGCTTAATAAAGTCAGACAGTCTACATCCATTTTAATGCAAAAGAAACCACATCTCCACAAAAGCAATTTCACATCCCACTTGCCCTTACTGAGCCTTGAGGAATGTTAGCTGGCTGAATTTTCAAAATAACCTGCCAGTTTGTATTTTGGCAAATCTTGGCAGAGAAAACAACGTTCTGCTTACAGTCAGCTTCCTCCTTCTCTCTATTCCACTCAACACTCTGATTTACCAAAACCTCTCCTCATTCCTCATTTGTGGTGTCTAGGGGGACAAGCACAGCGTCAGAGGTAATCCTGAGTTAATTTTCTGCTTATGAATTTATTTTTGCAGATCACATAGGAGAGGCTGGAGCCCCCCCAGCTCCTCCCTAGAATCATTTTCTCTGGAACAGACCTGTAAGATCATCCATGTTTCTGTCCTTTACAATCCTTCTGCTCTGAACTGTCCTCATTCCGTAAGAGGGGATGCTCTTGCCCACTGGTCCTCAGTAATGCCTGGTGGGATGTGCCACAGGGCTTTGCAGCCACCATGCTTCAGAAAAGATGGGTTTCTGCACCTCCCTTGTGTTCACTTGTCATGGAGGAGGTGCTGACTCTGGCTCCCTCACACTAAACTGCTTTAGTTTAGGTGGCCAAGAGACTTTCATGACTTTGCATATTTTATTACAGCTGTCACTGTAATAGAAAAGCTAAAATACAATGTAGGAGAAAACACAATGGAGGATACGTTTGGAAGGCTCTTTGTCTGCCCAGCTGCCTCTTGTGGCTTTCCTCTCCTTGCCTAATACCTGGCAAAAGTCATTGCTGGCATGAGGAGATGTAGCAGGACACAAAGCTCCCAAAGGACATGGGTAGGCAAAATGGAGCAAAGGGGAAAAACATATTTTTTGGAGCTATGTGTTTATGCGGAGTCCCTCCTAGTGACCAATATTTAAACCCTGCAGAGCTGTTTCTTTGCTCCTTGCAACACAACCTTGTTGGCTCCTGCCTCCTTGTGAAGCAGCTGCCAGGGCCAGGCACTGGCGAGTGCGAGGGAGGTGTCGCACCCCGATGACTGAACCTGATGCCAAGGCCAATTATAATGGCACAAACCATGAGCACTCTCCTGTCAGTGTGTCTAGATACTTGATCCTTCAGGAGCAGAAACACAAGAGGAGTCTGGTGGGCTTGGCTGGGGGGAGGGCACGTCCCTTTGTGGCAGAGGGCATGGGAATAGGAACCCCCAAGTCTGGGATGGCCTGTGCACAATGAAGCAGATCTAAAACATCTCCAATCAAGGGAAGAAAAGCATCTGTTTTCCCAGTCATTATATAAAATTCCTCAGATGCTGACCAAGGAAGGGTGGCAGAATCAGCTCAAGTAAACATGCTCACCGTGCTCACTGCTAAAGTTGGGAGCTTACATAAATGTGTTTGCTGAGCTGGCCTGGCACCCTCAGGTGCCACTGCAGCTTCCTGAGGAAGGGACTATTTTACCTGGGGTTTTTGTGTTGCTCTAATTCAATCAGGACTTTTCTGGATTAGATGAAAACTGTTTTTCCAAGTTGGTTTTTACTAAGCTAGTCCAAGAAAAAAAATAATTAAAAAGATGCCACCATTTACCAAATCCAAAATATTTTTCCCAGCTCTAGCTCCTATAATTTTTTTTTGGTCAGTCATGCCTAGAATTAAGAGTTCTTTTTTGTGCACATGAATTTGAAACAATTTCTGTCCACACCCTTTATTACTATGATCGATTTTTTTCTTTACTTGTTTTCATAGAATCACAGAATCATTAAAGATGGAAAATATCTCTCAGATCAAGTCCAACCATCAAGCCAACACCAGCATGCCCTCTAAACTGTACTCCAAAATGCCATCTTGATGTGGTTTTTGGACACCTCCAGGGATGGTGATTCCACCACTTTCCTGAGCAACTGGTTGGGTGCAGTTGTCACAATGTGTTTCAAAATTTTCAGGAGAGGGCAAAAATAAGTGGGCTGGGCTTGGCTGCCTAAGCAGAGCTAATTCCAGGGAGCTGCTCTTGGGGTAACTTGGACTGTTATGACTGGGCGTGGGATTACTCAAATGGGATAAAATATCATCAGTGCCTTGCTAAAACACCTGCCCAAAGATTCTGGCCTTAAGAGAGTCCAGTTTAGTGAAGTAGCAGCCCAAAGGGTGATACATTATGGCTGATGACAGTTTGCCCAGCCCTGTCTGTGGGAGCCAATCTGCAAATACCTTTCATGAGCAGGCAGCTTTGCAGATGATTGTATCCCAGAGGGACTCCTTCAGCTAATGACTTTCCAAGATGACTACAGCCTCATCACCTACCTCTGCAAAGTATAAATGGAAAATCAGCCCTGCCAGTGGCTGGGGAACAACTAGGGAGACTAAACTGCAAAATTTGTAAGGTATGGAAAACACATTGGACAAATGTTTCTCTTTCAGTTAAAAACTGCAGAGCTTTGTAAGAGGCAGGGGACACAACCCCCCTTTTCTCACCTGGAGAAAGCCCTCTCAGCTCAGAGCTTTCTAATGACCTTTTCGAACCGGTCCAGTTTCTCCAGAGAGAGGAATTCCTGGCAGGGACAAGACCTTTGATTCTTCACCTCTCTGGAAACTGAGCTGATGTGTTTTTTATTTTCCATGGTGCAGCCTGTTCCTGCTTTGTTGACTTGGATAGTCCTCCTTGTTTAGAGATGTTTTTGTCTTAGGCTGGAAAAAATACAGTACAGGATTTCACTCATCTTTCATGTGGCTAAAATGAAAGATATAAACCAAGAAGGCTTTGGGTTTCCAGGGAGTCACAGGCATTTCTGATATGTTAAAATTATTAAAAATTCCAGGTCTGGCGAGTGGAGTCAAGAGAGTTCACTCGATGTTTATTTCCTTTGGTCTTGGAAAAACTTTCTCCTCCCCTGTATTTTTTTTTTTTTTTTTTTNTTTTTGTGGTGGGGAAAATAATAATTCAGAAAACTACCATGGAAAAGGACCCTTTTTCTTTCTCTATCCCAATATTTTGCCTTTGAAACTCCTTGCCAGCTTCAAAGGGAGCAGTGCTGCATGTGGCAGCCTTCGTCGACAGCACTGGGACAGCCAAGGGCTTATCGCCTCTGTTCTGACAGATAACGCAGTGATGGCAATAGCAGGAGGAGCTTTGCTTTGTGGCGTCCTCCTTGTCCTAAGGGTGTCTAAAGTTTCATTTGCACTGCTACCATCAAGGCATGGAAGGCAGTTAAACCTCCTCAGCCTGGAGCGTTTTCATAGCAGGAGTAGAGCCAGGGGAAGAGGGGAAACAAACAGCAGGATAGGATAAAAAGCCCAGCAGGATGGGGACAAAACAGCCTCCAAGTATTTCACTTGCTTGCTTTCCCTCTCCCTTCCTGGCTGCTACACAACACTGCACACAACAGGCTGCCCTCACCCTGTCCTAGTGCCTGCCATTGCAAGACTGGTCACACCAGCCAGGCCCCTGCCTTGCCACGGTGTCAGAAATTTAGGTTCTTTACCCCTTCAGTTAGTTTCAGTTCCTGCCACTGCCCTCCCTCATCTGCAGCACTGTGCAGTGCTGGTGGCCCCTCCTGCTGACAATGTGTGCTCCTTGCAAGGTGACCAACCAGCATCCCAGCATGAAAACCACTGAACTCAGCATTGCAGCAATGTGTGGGACGTAGGCCACTGGTCAAGAAGTATTAGAATCATATACACATGCCATGGTCAGCAGAAGCCCCAGCAGACCCCCCAACAACGTCACAGTGTCGGAAATGGATCTAGTGAGGAGCTGCAAAGGCATTTGAGGTGGAAGGGTAGTGTGGGTTAAAGCAACCAAGAATGAAGAAGGCTTCTCACAGGCTCCTGAACTGTCAGAGAGAACCTGCAGGCATGGACTTGGAGGAAGTTTGAAGGGAGAAGTAGAGACATGGGTAGAGCCTCCTTTCCTGGCTGCGAGTGGGCTCAGGAGCACCTTTGATGCTGGGCACTTCAAGGTGCCACTGACCTGGAAATCAATTTAGTCTGTGAAGTGAGGCTTGGGCACGAGTTTGCAGGTACACATGTGGAGGACAGAAAATAAATGTTGTAAATTGGGGAAGATGCAAAAAGGAGCAGGGAAATGTCAAGCTCCTGTGACAAATGGGCAAGAGTGTTGCTAATATGAAAAGGTGAAGCGCTGCAGCACAAGAGGCATTAGCTGCGTGCGTGGGAGCGCAGACGTTAACCTTTGGCTGCATTGAGAAGTGTTTCAGCAGCAGATTTGCCTTCCTGTATCAGCTGAGAGAAGTCTGCACTGTGCCCTTGCTCCTCTGGCCTTGGATTCAGATGGCAAAGATGGGAATGCCTGGCAGCTGTCTTCTGCTCTGTCTTGCCCCAGCAGAAGGGTGGTTGGTGCTGCCAGCAAAGCTAGGCCTGGGCAGAACATGCCAGTGATAGTATCACATTAGAATTCATTGGTCATGTCCTACTGGCACACATTTGGCATCAAGAGCCTAGCAGGAAAGGACCAGGGGGTGCTGGTGGATGAGAAGCTGGGCATGAGACAGCAGTGGGCATTTATAGCCCAGAAGGCAAATGGCAGCCTGGGCTGCATCAAAAGAAGCATGGTCAGTGGGTCAGGAGAGGTGATTCTGCCACTCTGGTCTGCTCTGGTGAGACCTCCAGCTCTGGAGTTCTCCACAGAAGGATATGGAGCTCCCGGAATGGGTCCAGAGGAGCGCCACAAAGATGGTCAGGGGGCTGGAGCACCTCCTCCATAGGGACAACCTGAGAGAGTTGGAGCTGTTCAGCCTGGAGAAGAGAAGGGTCTGGGAAGACCTTATAGCCAGATTTCTGTGTCTGAAGGGAGTCTGCAAGACAGCTGGGAAGGGACTGTTTAGAAGTCTCTCGTGCAGCAGTAAGATGAGGGGTAATGGTTGGAGGCTGGAGGAGTGTAGATTTAGACTGGACATTTGGAGGAAGTTCTGGGCAATGAGGACACTGAAATAATGAACCAGGTTGCCCAGGGAGGTGCTGGCGGCCCTGTCCCTGGAGACATTCAAGATCAGACTCGATGGGGCCCTGAGCAACCTGATCTAGTTAGAGGCGTCCTTGTTAGGGTGGGGTGCCCAGAGCAGATGACCTTTGAGGATTCCTTTCCAACCTGGTACATTCAATGATTCTGTAAAGTGGGTGATACACAAAGGGTTCACTTCACACCATCCCCAAGGCCCCACCAGGCCAGAACAATGTTCTTGACCCTGCCTCCCTTAGCATTTTCACCCAGAACTGCCTGCCTAGTTCTTTGTTTCAGTTCTGACAAAGTGCACAGCATCGCAATTGAGCTCCCCAAAAGTACAGTCATAAAAATGAATCAGTCATGTTTGTGGCACTCTCAGAAGGAGGCTGCTTCAGTACAGGAGATCCATCACACAGCACTCAGCAGATGAGCCGCCTTGTGCTTGCAGTAACCTGGTTATGTGGCATGCCTTAAATGCAATCAGACTCTTATTAAAGGCTTCAAAACACCCAGCTCTCTAGCAACCTTCTTGTGAAACACCCTGCCAATTCCTGCTCATCTTTTTCAGTGCACAACAACCTCCTGACAGGGTGCAAATGGATTTAACTTCTGCTGCGGTTTGGTTCAGGGCTAGCAAGCTCACCATTAATTATTGATTTGGCTCATCGAGCTATAGCATCAATTCTTGCAGCCCGGGCACGTGGGGCTTTGGAATTAAAAGCATCCATAACCTTTGTGTGGAAAGGGCTTACTCTCTGGCTTTAAGAAGAGCATTTCCCCCCCACGACACGTTCATGACTTCTATCGATATGGTCTCCACTCACACGTGGCTGTGCCCCAGTCCAGGTAAACCTTTGAGCTGATGAAATAACAGCAGGAAAAGGTACCCAGACAGACCCCCTGATAAGCATAAGATTGTTGCTCCTGGAGTTGGTGCCCTGCTCCCTGGGGAGAGTGGGAACCACTGCATCACCCCTACTCCCTCCCCAGTCTGAAATGTCTGCCAGTCTTAGGCCGAAGAGCACCCCTTGGCTTTGCACCACCCCAGCTGTGGCAGCTCTGTGACAGAAAAAATGGGAGTTAGGGCCATCAGGAGTGGAAGTCCCTGCTGGCATTTCCTTGACGTAACACCTTTCCAATTCACTCCTGGAGCATGGGAAGATGACTCTGACAGGGAGCCCTAAAATCCTAGGCTAGGGAAATATGTGTTTGCAATTGCCCTTGTTGATAAAGAAAGGATAAGCAAGGGACAGAGCAGGATTTCTTTTCTGACCGATCCAAGAAACATGAGCTTGCCAATTTCAGAAATCTATGAAAAATCACCTCGTGGCTATTAGGGCTGGGAGTTAACAATGAATTACAGAGTCCCTAGAGCAGTGTGTCTGAGAGCTTTTGTTCAGACACGTTTCTTAGCACTGAAAAGAGGGAAATGATGCTTTACGTGGGACTTGTGGGCGTGCAGATGAAAGCAATGCTTGCTTCAGCACCATGGCTGAACGGAAGAACGGAGTCTTCACTCTAACCTCAGGGGATGCTGCAGTCCCCAAATTAACACTCACGTTCTACCTGCTTGTGGGCTGCTGTTTCAGGAGGATCTTCTGCTGAAGCGTTGGTGAGTCACGGGCTTGGGCAGGCAGCTGCAGGCTGTTCCGTCCCCATCTCCATCTTGTGTTTCATGGTTGGATCGGCAACTTCTCTGCCTTCTGTGGCTTTTGTCTCACCTATTTCATGACAACCACTGCTCTGTGGTGCCACCATATACTGTGGTGAAGGCCAGGGAGACCTTATAGTGGCCTTCCAGTCTCTGAAGGGGGCCTATGAGAAAGCTGGGGAGGGAATTTTTACATGCGCTTATAATGATAGGACAAGGGGGAATGGTTTTAAGATGGGTGTGGGTAGATTTAAGCCAGATATTAGGACGAAGTTTTATCCAGTGAGGGTGGTGAGACACTGGCACAGGTTGCCCAGGGAGGTTGTGGCTGCTCCGTCCCTGGAAGTGTTCAAGGCCAGGTTGGACGAGGCCTTGAGTGACCTGTACTAGTGGGAGGTGTCCCTGCCTGTGGCAGGGGGGTGGAACTAGATGATCCTTGAGGTCCCTTCCAACCTTACCATTCTATGATTCTATCAAAGTCCTGGTGTGTAGAAGCTCACATGGTGCTGCTATCCCTTGACTGTAAAGGAACTTAGCATCCTGAGGACACTGCGCGTCTCAAACTCCTTACATCAAATGCACCCAAGTGAATGAGGCTAAAATGAAAATCTCCTTTATGCCAAAGAGAAAAGCCATGGACATTTGCAGAGAAGATTTTGAGGAACAGGTGTCCCTGTCGTTTCCCTGCTTCATTAGATTAGAAATCTTGGTCTCTGTGCCTTACCAAGCACACACCTTCTGCCCGCCCTGCAGCTGAGGATACCGGAGCAAGGAGCTCCTCACACCTTTCCTTTCAGACCTGGCCTAGAAGCCAAACTGGTACCAAATCTTCTGCCTTAGCTGGCTGGTCAGGTGTGGGAGCAGCTGAGAAGCCACTCTGATGGGGTCTTCTTGAGAGCTTCTTGAGACCAGGATGCCTTTGGAGAGGACAGAGCCTCAGCTCACCTGTGCCCTGGCCTGGCTCTGTGGCTTCAGCTCAGAACCATCCAAGAAGAACTGCTCAGCTAAGTGGTGAGGTCACAGGATCTGGGCCAACTGCAGTGCAGTGTGATGGGAATGCACAACTAATGGCTTCACCATGACCTGTAAATAAGCATCTGACCCTCCTGGGGGGGCAATGGGTAGCAGGCCAGCCCCTGATATGTCACAAAAGCCTGGCTGCTGAAGTAGAGACCTCCCAGAAGCTGATGGGCTGTGCCTAGCATATTGGACTTGGAAAAGCAGAAGCAGCTTTCAGCTGCCGATTCAATCCTCTGCCAAAGCTACACCTAGAGAGCATTAGGGCTGGATGTGCTAAGGTAGTGCATGGGGAAATCTTTGTGTGCTCGTGTGGTACCTTCCTCTTCCAGCTTCCTCACAAAAGCCACCACTCCCTTGGCCAGTTGAGTTTCTGTCAGAAAAACTACATCCACACGCTTCTGCCTTAGCTCTAGAGAGCAGGCAGAAGAAGCTGCAGAGGTCAGTGGGCCACAACTTCCCTTCTTCTTAAGAGAAACAGAGAAGTTGTTGATGCCGATATTTGATTTAGAATTCAGAGGAAACAAACTGAGCATCAGCCATTGCCTCTTTCTGGAACACCTACAATATCCATATACTTACCTGGTCTAACCTTAAACAAGGTAGCTACTGGCTTTGACAACTGTCCTGGTGGTGAAATAGAAGGGTTGAAGGTTTCAGAGTTGTGCCATTTCCCCTTAAAACAGATAGACTCACTTGATGAAGGTTGACCAGGATGGAGGAGTTTGGAGAGCTTAGAGACAGGCACCACAGGAGATCTCTTCCATTTTTTCTTGCACTTTCTGGCCCCACAGGTGTTTGGGTGTGGGGTCTGAGGACATGGAGGAGAAGGAACTCAAGCAAACATTTCCGTGGTGGGTTTGTTCAACCCACTTGCCTTGGCCATGGCTAACCAGAGCTCTAAACTGATTGTGACCATTGGGGTCCGTCGCTCGAGCGGGCGTCAGGCACCCATGACACCAGCGTGAGGCCCCGTCCCGGGCGCTGCCAAAGCACCAGTCAGGAGGGCTGTGCTTGGAAAAGCAGGCAGGCCAAAGATGGATTAGTGGAAACAGTTATACCTTTTAATGAGCTGGATTAAAAATAGTAAGTCTCATCAGGAGGCTCAGTTTAAATGTTAGGATTACACCAGTGGTGGAGACATAAGGGGAGGAAAGCAGGAGACGTGTCCAGGAGAAACCTATTCCCTTGAATTCCCTCATAAAGCAGAGGAGAAAACTGACTGGTGATTCAGTTTTGCCTTTGATTCAACATAATGACTAAATCCTGCAAAGATAATTGGTGTTATGGCCGTTTGTGCTGGCAGCTGCACGCCAGTGCTTTTTAAAATCATTATCTGTTAAGACATTTGCAAATATACAGCGAGGCTGGCAATGCCTCATTAAGGCACTGGAGAAGGCAGTCATAAATTTTATTGCCTCAGCATTACATGTGGAAGTCATAATGGCAGGGATCTGCTCTGAATGGATAAATTCCCTTATCGTTTCAGCAAAGGCTCCTGTTTTCCAGGACAGGCTCTTGAGAAAGGCATAAAAATGAGAAATGCCATCAGCATTCCAGCAGAGAAGTCTGACTGGCTCTGCTTTGTTTCACTTAAGGAAAATGCTTGCTCTAACCACGCAGAGAAGGCATTTAAAAATGTAGCCATAACAAAGCATCAGACAAACACTGCTCCTGCAGCCACTCCAGGCGACAGACTGCTCCGTGACGCTTCCCCTCCCACCCCCCAGTTCTCTGATGCACATCAAGGAGTATTTGGAGAGTCTTCATCTGAATGGGCTAAGGTCAGTGGAAAGATTATCACAGAAGCGTAGAGTGGGTCGGGTTGGGAGGGACCTTAAAGATTACCATTGGTTTCCTTCAGTTTTGCAACTAACCCTCAATCACAACAGCTCAGTTTTTACTAGGAGAGAATAAATGTGCTAGTGGTTTAGAAAAGCTATGTTGCCATTGGCTTAGAAAAACAGATTCTTATTCAGTGTGGTTCAAACTCAGAAATTAATCTGATATTCTGTCTTGTAGGGGTTGGCCTCCAGCCTGTCCTCAAGAATGTGCTGTTGGATGTTTGTAAATTGGTAAGGCTAAAAGAAAGTTTATTTCTGGGAACTTAACAGTGTTTGAGAATCACCTGTGTCTTATTCCACATGATCCTGGAACTGGCCTCTAGATAAATGAATGTAGAGAGTTACTGAAGTCCAGAAAAGGGTAGCAAAGCTGGTCTGCAGAACAGGTCTTATGAGGAGCAGCTGAGGGGTTGCTCAGCGTGGAGAAAAGGAGGCTGAGGAGAGACTGCAATCTCTACAAGTACCTGAAAGGAAGTTGGAGCCAGGTAGATGTTGGCCTCTTCTCCCCAGCAGCAAGAGACAGGACAAGAGGGAATGGCCTCGAGTTGCACCAGGGGAGGTTCAGAAGAAAATTGGTCATTGAAAGGTTTCTCGGTCATTGGAACAGGCTCTGCAGGAGGTGGCTGAATCCCCATCCCTGGAGGGGTTTAAGAGACACAGAGATGTGGTGCTGAGAGATGTGGTTTAGCACCAGCTTGAGTGGCTGAGCCTGATAGTCCCAAAAGTCTGCTGTCCCTCTCTGCAGGTCTTTGGATGCGGCAAGGGACACTTGAGGGTGTGTATGCTCCTTGCTGCACAGGCAGGTCAGCTCTTTGTGTGGCTGTGCATTCGCATGCGTGTCCAGGGGAAAGCGAATCACCTTTGCACAGCTTTTCAGAGGGAGGTAATCTCTTCAGGACTGAGCCATCTATTCTGTTAGCCCCGAGAGGGCTGCACCAGGTGATGTGGCTGCTGCAACAGCCATGCTAAAGTTTCATAGTCACACTGTCACGGCAAGGAGGATGCAGTGCAGGGACGATGAGGTGACACTGCCAGATGACAACTGTCTTACAAAGAGAGAAATAAAGCAAACACACAGAGAGTTTGTCACTTTAAAGAGGAGACAAACAAATCTAAATACAGAAAACTGAAAGAGGAATCGTAGGAAAATCTTACCAATATATGAGAGGTTCCTGACTGTTTTGGTTGCTGAAGTTCTCCAGAGGTATTGCCTGATTCTTTTCCCAGCAAGCTGTCAAAGCTCTACCCAGGATCAGGTCTGCTTTGTCAGGTGTTTGGAGAATTGGTTTGGCCTTGCTGGAGCTGAGGGTGGAGCTGGGAAGGCAGTCTAGTTCTTGGTTGAGCCTTAGCTTTGATCTCAGCTATGGAGTACCCAGCACTTCTCACCACAATTTAGGATCTGCCATAAATATTTAAGCTTCAGACTTTTTTTTTTTTTCTTTTTCTTTTTTCTCCCTTACTTTTTCCACATTTTAGGTTTTGCTTCTTGGACTCTCTCATAATTTCAGGAGCTTGCCCTCTCAGCAATGTTGGCAGGGGTGTATGTCAGTGTTGACATCCCAGCCATGTACAGCTGCACAGACTGCAAATCTTCCCAGGCAGAAGGTCAAATCACCTCAGGCAAAGCCCTAACTTTAAGAACTAATGATTGGCGTGTCTGCAGCACCTTCAGTTTGAAACTCTTCATACATTTAAGAACATAAGTGGCACCTTTCTAAGAGCTGTCCATCTCTTTTTGCTAGACCCCACACCTGGCACTGCTGCACCTCACCCCAGTTCTTGCCCTGCCTGGGATGTTGTACAGCTGTGTACATGGTAAGGGAACAGCCCAGCCCCCAGCAAGTTCCAGAGGTGCAGTCAAGTGTGTTCTCACCAAAGCCCTTGAGAGCAGCAAGTGCAACATTCAGCATCTACAGGAAATCATTGTAGGACTAAAACCAGGAAGAAACTTTCTCCCTTGTTCCAGTTCAGACTTGGAAAGGAATCTGTTCTCCCTAGCTGCACGGTTAAGGGATGCTGTTGAAGAGACACTGATGCTTATGAAAGGGCAAGCAGCACCAGTGCAGCATCTTCCTTGCTTTGAAGCTATTCCACCCAAACCACAGGGTTACAGGGCACTGGAGAAACCTGCAGCACAATACTGAAATAACTGGGGGGGTTCACCAGCACCCTGGACTGGTGTTACCTTTCCCATTACATTCCTACTACAGCAGCACCTTTCAATGCCCCCTTTTCTAATCTGGTGATGGTTTTAAACTCCAGGTCTCCCCCAGAGACTTCCACAAAGCTTCCTGTGCATTAGTTCCCAGTCTCAGCTGGAAGATGAGATGCTGCCCAAGTAAAACCATGTGAGCAATGATGTACTCAACACAGGTGATGTACACACACTGTGATGGGTAGATGTATGAAGTTGGGATCTGTGCTGCTGCTGTGAGTTGACATCTGAACTTTACAGTGGTGGGAACTGGGTAGCTCCAAATGTTTTGTAAACTGGCCCTCCAGCCCAGAAAAGCCAAAGGCAAATTTAATTTAAGGTCAGGTGGAGAGGTCAAAATGTTCTGGTTGTAATGTGAAGGACTGCAAAAAAAGCGTGGGCTTTTCAGAGTTCAAACTTGGGCTGGTGTGATGTAAGACAGGCCCCAGCTCCTTGGAGCTGTACCAAGGAAGGCTCCTGTTTATGTTGGTGGAAATGAAGACAAGAGGCTCATCCACTCGAGCTCTTTGACAATATCAGGCATAGTGCTTATCACTTTTCATTAACATATAAAATGAAGCCAAGAGGCCAGAGCACAGTTTGTTCCATTTCCACTCCAATTAGAAGCACTTTGTTATTTTCTGGATCATTCACCCCTGGTTCAGTTTAAGTTTATTTTAAGGTAGACTAATCAACCCTTTAACTAGAGAATCCTTGGCCTCCTGCTGCTCACTTGCGGCAGTAAAAGGAGCTTTTCTGATCTGGATAGAGGCAAGGCTGATGTTGACCTTAAGAAGTGACCTGCCTATAGGTCCCTGTTGTGGGCTGCCATGATGCACTCAGTGGCACAAACACATCATGTCATCATAAATGCTACATTACTTGTCCAAGAAAGAGGCAAAGGAGCTGAAGATACATGACTATGAGTGAACTAGATCCACATCTTCCTTACATTTTCCACACTGAATTTTTTTCATGTAAGCACCAAAAGAAACTTTTGCTGGGATCAAATACAGGCTGAAAATGCATCTTGTGATGAGCAATTCTATGTTGCCTCCATTTTAAAGCAGAACGCAAGGCAGTACACACAGAAGAGAGAGGCTAACTATACAGGAGCACAGAATCCCAGCATGGTAGGGGTTGGAAGGGACCTCTGGAGATCATAGAATCAGTCAGGGTTGGAAGAGACCACAAGGATTATCTAGTCCGACCCCTCTGCTATAGGCAGGGACATCCTACCCTAGATCGGGCTGGCCAGAGCCTCATCCAGCCTGGCCTTAAACACCTCCAGGGATGGGGCCTCCCTGGACAACCCCTTCCAGTTTGAATCTACCCAGATCATCCAGTCCAGCCCCCCTGCTAAAACAGGGTCACACAGAGCAGGTTGCCCACGATCACAAAGTCCAGGGGGGGCTGGAATCTCTTCAGAGAAGGAGACTCCACAGCCTCTCTGGGCAGCCTGCCCCAGCATTCTGGTACCCTCAGAGTAAAAAAGCTTTTCCTTATGTTTAGGTGGAAACTGGTGTGTTCCAGTCTGTGCCCACTGTCCCTTGTGCCACCACAGGGTACCACTGAAAAGAACTGGGACGAGGCTGGCCTCAAGTGCAGATGTCAGTCCCCATGTGTGCAGCACTGTGAGGGATCCCACTCTTGGCTTTACTTCCTTAGCCTCTCAGGACCAGTCTGGTGCTGTAGTGCTGCCATAAACGAAGGTCAAGGACCTGGCCCCAGCAAATCCTGCATCAAGGTCTCAGCATCTGTCAATATCACTGCTCCCTTTGCTCCCTCCTGCGTGTATACAGCATACACAGAGCAAGCAGCCCAGACTGAGGGAAAGACAAGAAGTGTGCAGCTGGATGGTGAAATCGGCGACTGGTCCAAAGCTGAAGCAGCACAGACATCTCTGTAAGAAATCCTCCTACAGAGGACTAAATAATAGACTCTGTTTTACTGTCAGCTATAGTAGTACATTCTGCTGCACAAACACAGCAGCTCTCTGGGTAGGCAAAGCCTCTGTCTTTCATCTCTATTTCCCAATCCTTATGAAGTTGTGATGGAAATGGAGAGGAGACAGGTGATGGCTACAGGAACGTTGTGCCGCAGCCCGAGAAGAGAGGGAAATTCTTTGCACATTTAACTGTGCTAACTTCACTGGGGATGTTGCTGACCTTGCAGGGCCATTGTCTTGGTACAATATGTTTTTATACTTTCATGAATAGGATATTTATGTAGCTTCTATGGAAGATTTTCATCTGCTGCAAAACAATAGAGAGCGATGAGAATCTGTTCCACAGGGTTAAGGATCTGACTTTCGAGGGCCCCATGAGCCCATCGGAGATAAAATCCATTGTATTTAGATTTTAATAGAAGGAATGTCCAAATCTGAAATAGAGAAGCCAATGTTTGGTACCCTGAAGAAGTTTACCCACTGCTTTGTGGCTGAGGGAATGCAGGTAGCTCAGTTTCTTCCTCCTGGGAGCTCCACATAATCCAATAACTAATTTGAGGAAAAGAATCTATAAGGTTCCTTAGACTCCTTGCAGGGCTGTGCTTGAGCCTGGCTTGCATTGTTTATAGTGGGACTGTGGCTTTGCTGCAGCAGGGCCTCAGTTCTCATCACCCTCACTTCTACAGCCCCAAGTTTCTGTGCAGTGCAACAGCAGTTTTCTTCCGAGTGGAGAAACTGACAGCATGAACATGTTCATGTGCTCACCAGGAGATCTGGCCTGGGCTGAACTATCAGCAGGATTCTTCATCATTACTCTCAAACAGACTTCACTCTTGGAAAGCAGTCAAAGCAGTCATTCCTGCTCTAAAGATATCCCTGCATGTGGGGGGGGGGGTGGGGGTGGGGGTGTTGGACTAGATGACCATTAAAGGTTCCTTCCAACCTAGAACTTTCTATGATTCTGTGTCTGTGCAACCCCCTTCACCTGGCTGGCAGGTAACAGGGCTTCCCAGAGACAGATCCTGCCCCCTTGCATGGTGCATGTGCCTTGGGCATGAGGCTGCTCTCTTGCCTGATAGCAAAAGCTTGAAGTCCCCCCAAATCATTTGTTCATGAATGCTGAAAGCAAGAACTGGCCAGCCTATGATTCCTGGGCTATGAAGCAGTGTTGTGGTGAGGACAGGATTTGTTCACTAACTAATATCATTTATCAATTTGGATATCCAGGAATCTCACCACCATACTTAATGTTAACAACAGGTTCTTCACACGGCCACGGAAGACGTTACACAGAGGAATAAGCAGAGGCACTCTAGAACACTTAAGAAAGAAGCAGCAAAACAGAAGCATTAAGCTTAGCTGAACTGGAAGAGGTTCTGGCGGTCAATTATGCCACACAGTCCCACTGGAGGGTTACAGAATTTCTTACAGAGAGCCTGTGGGATATTTGCTCACAAAAACAGTATCTTGGCTTCCCTTTCCGCCTTGCTTCCCCCATCAGTGGAAGGGATGGGGAACTCGGAAAGGTGTCTGGACAAGTCAGAACACGTCTAGGCCTATTTTGCCCTTCCATGACACTGAGCACCACACCTCCACGGGATGCAGCAGAAACACTCCAGTTGCTGAGAGGCTCCTGCCTTTGCCAGCTCTGAGCACGGCACTGTTTTCCGAGCGGATTTTCATATGCAGCGATGTGAAGCTTTCTGTTAGAGTTAGTGAGAATCATCAAACTGGTGGATGTGGAGGAATAAAATAGGGCATACTGCTGCCTTAGCCTCGTGCTGCTTCCTGGGGACACTGTTCTGGTGGCTGAGAGACTAGAAGACATTGTCTGTAACAACGAGAGAGGAGCTGATGAGTCATTCCAGCTATAAAAGGGATTAAAATATTTTAAAACAGAATAGCAGTTATTAATAAAGTGCAGGAAATGATAGGGAATTATTGCACTTTGAGCAAAAAGACCAACACGACTTCCTCCCACACAGCACTTACTTTGATGATACTCTCCCTCCCTCTTAAATCTTATTTTTACTCCCTCTTGATGCTCTTTCTAAACCTGTTTACAGAAGTGGCCATGATGTTATCCTTTCTCTGGGTAGCTTCTCCTTTGCAATAAATGGTTCTTACTTTCCAGTCTCTGAAGCTGGCCAAGGGTTGGTAAAACATCTCCACTCTTCTTTCCTGGAAATCCCCACTGCTCGGGAACATGTCTCAAAACATTACTAGCCACTGCCAGTGTCCCAGTGCAAGTGTCCCAGGCCTTCTACATCCTCCCGAGGCTCCTTCTTTCCTCCATGTATCCTATTAATATAGGCAGTTTAACCCATGCCATGTGTCTGTGCCAGGAACCTGCCAGCAAGCTGGGCGATAGCAGGCAGGAAGGGTGCAGGGCTGCAGAACGCGGCCGCGGCCCCGGTCCCGGGCAAAGGCAGCGAGACAGCGCCGCAGGGCGGTTTGTTGGCTAGCACAGCGCCCTCTGCAGGCGGGAACTAGATCGGGTTGCTCAGAGCCCCAGACAACCTGACGTGGAATGTCTCCAAGGATGGGGCATCCATCGCCTGTTTGGGCAACCTGTGCCAGTGTCTCACCACTATCATTATAAAACATTTCTTCCTTCTATCTAACCTAAATCTTCTCTTTTTTAGTTCAAAACCATCACGCTTATGCTGTGACAACAGGCCCTGCTAAGAAGTGCTTCCAAACCCTGCTCTTGCACCACTGCCTTCAGAGAGGTCACCTGGGAACCAGGGCATGATGTTTTCTCCAGACTCGGTTCTCACCTTTGCCATCTCTTTGAAAGGTAAATTCAATGCATGAAATGGTTTCAGGAAGGCATTTGCCACACTGCCATATCTATTTATTTTTTTTGCTGCAAATATCGCAGTCCACTTACTTTTCTCTTGCTAAGTATACAAATTCACTCATACACTTCAAGTGTGTGAGTTCAGCTGCTTTCTAAAGGAATTCAGACCAATCCAGATGAGTTAAGCAAAGTGCTGCTGGGGCACAGAGTCCTGCCTGAGTGGGTATTGACAGGGAAACATTTCCCCCAGTACTCCCGTCCCCACCTGATCTAGGTGGTCTTGCGCCACTCTGGCTGTCTAGCTGCATGGACAACTTTGCTCTGCTCTGCTCAGCTGCTTTCCTTTCATCGCCAGTAACAGGATCTTGCCGCTGGAAACAAGCCCAGACCCCAAGTTTAATTTTAGCTTGTGATATTTTTCTGATGGTCACTTTACCAGCCAGACCTGCCCTCAGCTGCCAGCTTCTGCACATATTCTTGTAAACCCTATGGAGCATGAGAATGCAAGGGGAAAATGTCCTTCTCCATCCTGAAAACGTAGTTCTGAATGGCTGGAATGGGTCAAAATGGAAAAAATCAATTATTTTATGACATGTTTGATCCACTGCAGTACAGGGAAGACACTATCCAGAAAGCTATGAGCCACAAAACAGGGAAAACAAAACAAAACTAAATTCTTAGTTTTCTCTTTCAATAAACTGATGCTTGTAGTATTGTAACACCTCAAGCACCTCATAGGAGAAACACAAAATCAAGCTCCACTTAGTTGCATCATCTCTGATTTGAAAAATGAGGCTCTGGGCATTGAATTTAATATCCTCATTTAATATCCTTTTAGTCTATCCCTGCTTCCCATTTTGAGGTTGGTGACCCAGGCTTGTATTTCCTCTTTGGATTCTTTCTGAAGAGTGAGATGGATCTTTGTTTAATTCTGGCTTTCTTCCCCTTGCTGAGATTGTTTTATTTCATGATCAGCTGTTGCAGCAATGATTTTCTGCAATGTTTCTCTTGGTTTTTTTTTTCCTTTTGGAAACTGTACATCTGCTCTTGGCATCTGTTCCATATCCTTTACAAACATTGAAGCAGGGAATGATTTTTTTTTCTTGCAGAGGCTGCATCTATTCTATTGTCTAGAAATTATTGCCATTGCCTCAAAAAGCCCACAGTCTGCTTCCCTAATGTTTCACCCTTCTCATGTTGGAAACACTTCCCGTGGCTCATTGTCTGGTGAAACCATGTTTCACTCTCTATCATTCCTTTCCCTGTAACTGGCATCTTTAATTGCATTCACTGACCCTTTCAGCTCTGCCCTGTTCCCCAGCTTCACATTGCTCCTCGTCAGTTCTTGCACCTCATTGCTTTTGCACACCCACATTTTCCTGTTTACGTGGCCAGTGCACACTTAATGGCACCCACAGCTTCGGAGCTTGCTAGGAACTAGCTTCCAAGCTGTGGCTTTTCTAGCATGTGCCATTTCTCTCTCTTCTTTCCACAGAATTTCATTACACTTCCCCTGCTTCAGTGCAAATGCTCTTTTTTGTCATTCATCCCTCCCTAGAGCACAGAGCAAGCCATTTCTGGGGGAGAGATTTAGTCTCTGTTGAAACACTTTGCTGTGGAAGGTTCCAAAGCAAATGGAGAATCACTCTCTCTGTAGCTTTTGCTTTAGATTTTGCATTAGGAAATCTAAACTGGCAAAGTGCTTGACTAATGCCTTTAGTGCTCGACTTGGTTGCATCTGCAAAGTTAATGTCTTTCGTCTTGAGGCATTATTATACACTGTTGGCCAGTGAAATAAAACTGGACAAGCACACAGCCTGGGTTATAATAGATCTTTAAACAGACATTTTTATGCTTCACTGAAGAATTACTGACAGAGACTTTGCTCTCTGGAGAGTGCCAAGAACTTGTAAAGCTCAACGATTATAATCCATGCACACAGGGAACCCTAACACAAAGCAGACCAAAAATTTATTAAACCTTCCAGGGCTGTTGGATGCAGCTTTCCTCCAGCTGAACGCAGCGACCATGAAAAGTTCAGAGTTGGAAAGAGACACCAGGCCCCTGAGGAGGAGTTCAGCCCCCTGCAAAACACCAGCTCAGGCATCAGCATATTTTGTGTCTCCTGGCCATTCTTCAGAGTCTCAGGAAAAGGAAGAGTGCTTCCCTCATCACCTTCTCCAGACAAAAGTGGAGGAAAGTTTATCTTGCCTTCTGTGAGTAACCAAGAGATGCCCTGAAGGAGATTAGTAGAGTGTAAGGATGATACAAACAAATACAGGATGAACTTGTTGACAGCTCAGACACACATGGTTTTGTCACACCAACAACTGTTGAACTCCAAGATTACTTTCCCCCTATAGTTTCTTGTATATGAATCATAGCAATGGTTTGAATTGGAAGGGACCTTAATGATCATCTAGTTGCAGCCCTGCTGCCATGGGCAGGGACACCTCCTGCTAGACCAGATTGCTTGAAGTTCCATCTGACTGGGCTTTGGACACTTCCAGGGTTGGGGCCTCCACAATTTCTTTTGGCAGCCTGTCCTGGTGCCTCATCATCCTCGTGAAGAATTTCCTCCTAATGTCCAATCCAAATCCAGCTTCTTCCTGTCTGAAGCCATTGTCCTCATCCTGTCACTACATGCCTTTGTGAAAAGTCCCTCTCTCAAACCACTTCAGGTTCCTTATTTCCATCAATACCTTTGTGAGACTACCCGAGTTTTACTCTTGGAAAGAATAAAAGCTTTCATATAGCTCTCAGGTTGGAGGCAATTCGAGACCACCCCAGAAAAGACAAGATGTAAAAAAAAATGTAGGAAAAGCAGCCAACTCCAGAATGGACCTCAAAGGCTTTATTAGCTAAATGAAAGCAGGACTCATTTCTCTTTTTTCGAGTCTTCACACCAAGAATTCTTCAGCCATGAAGAAATACTTTCTCCTTGGGCCCCAGTCTGCAAGTGCACTCTGTAGGTTGTTTTCTGAGACCATTTTTTAGGATCAAACTCGGAAGGCTGCGGCCCCACGCAAAGACTCGCAGAGCTGTGTGGATCCAAGGCTTCCTGCTTCATACCAGAAGTGACTCACTACTTGCCCATGTTTTGGTAGGTCATATATGGTCCCTTTGGAATATACTGAAATGGTGGAACAACATCAGGGAACTGATATTGCAAAGTTGTCTGCTAATGTTAGCTCCCCTGAATTTCACATTCCCATTATCCTTTTGGATTGTGGAGCAGATCCAGCAAAGCTATCACACTGACATTAGAAAGGTTTACTGTAATCAATGCACAGAGTTGGAACTCCTCATCCTGCTGGTGTTTATGGCTGCTGGTGGAAAAGCAGAACCTCCCACGGAGGAAAGGGAAGAGAGCTGTGAACACCAGAAGGCTTGCGCTGGGAGACTGCTGCATGCATGGGGTTGCCACTGCTATTTTCCTGCAAAAACCTGTGAGAACAGTGTTCCGGCCCCCATTTGGATAACACAAATAATCAAAGCAAAATGAAAGCAAAAAGCAGAAGCAGTTTGGTGGCAGATGGAAAAGGCCTGGACAGCTCATGATTCTGGGGAGGGCTGCCCTGCGCGGTAGTGAAGCACATCTGGCCGGACCCCTGTTGTAACGTGAACAATGTAATAATTGTGGCCACAGCTGGCTGTGGAGCCTGGGACTGAAAAGTCTTCAAATAAAAGCTATCGTCTAAGATGGGATTAAACTGTGTGATTTCCTTAGAGTGAGGAAATCCACCTCAAGGCAAGCTGCAGCCAAGGCCAAGAACACAGCGTTGTTTTTATGAGCCACAGCAGAAGAAAACCGTTCGGATATTCCAGAAATTAGTAGAAAAAGGGGTTTCTGTTCTATAAAAGCCATGACCACAACTCAGATCCCTGATTTCAGCACTTCATCACTGTATTTTTAACCTTTTACTCGGTGCAAATATAGATATTTCATCTATCACGTTAAACCTTTTACAATAGAATCCACATTAATTAAGCAGTGCGCTTGCTTCTACAATGCGATGCAATATGTTTCTCTCCTGACAAGTGCAGCAGAATTTTATCAATTATGCTGATGAGCATTAATTGACATTCCTAGGCCATCTACTGAAAAGAGAAATTGCTTTGCAGAATATGCATGATGTTGTTAAGTTGTTGAGGCAGCTACAAGTGAAAATTAATGCTTAATTTCAACAGATGATAAAGAAGGTGAGAAGCAATCGTGCGTGTAGAGAAATCATTGGTACAGCTTATGGAGGCCATGTGTTACCTCTTCTCATTAACTCACTGCAGACAAAAAGGCAGAAAACCTCACAACTATTCTGAGGGCAAACAAGCAGCTAAACACATCTTTGGTGGTGCACAACTGAGGTTTTCTTGAGCCGGCAGCTCACTAAATCACCCCAGTGAATGTGGCATCCTGCACAGGGACACGGCAGGTCCATGGGGCAGGGGGAACAGCTACCTCTTTCCTCTGCCTCCTTCACCAAGTGACACCTATGGGCAACAAGAGCTGTGATAGGGAGGGATGGTGCTGCCAGCAATAAACTGTTCAGACAGCATGAAGGCCACCATGATGTCGGCACTTGAACGTTTTTAAAGCTTCACGAGCACTCTGCACTAAGTTGCCTAAGCTGCTATCATACCTGTGCCAAGTTGAACCTAAGTCAGCCACAGACTGAGTCCAAGCCTGACCATCAGAAAAATGATTAAATCTATATGTCTATTGAGCTGCCTTCCTTGAACCATGTTCCTAAATTGTTCTTTAACCAATGGGAGGGCTCCCTCAGAGTAACATCATCACACAACACAGCTCAGGCTGTAGGGTATGGGCACTTGCTTTGGAAATGCAGCATTTCAGGTCTCTTTTTGAGGCAGCAATAGAAGAAAAGGGAGGTTTACCTGCTGCCTTATATTCTGAGCATGCTGCCACGGGAGGTGAGGCTGCAGCTGAGACTGTAAAGGAAACAGGTGTTACAGGGGACAAAACTCTGGGAAAGTTGTATCTAAGCAAGCTTAGAATAGGAACTCGGTCATTACTTAGTTAACTAAAGAAAAAACATACTATAACTCTTTCATTTGTTCTTAAGAAGGAAAAACAACAAAAGGGAGAATAACTAAAATTAAACCAAAAGAAATAATCAGGTTCAGACTATCTAGAACTTCTTCTGCTCCTTGCACTGTGACAGTCACAGTACAGAACAAGCAAGTCAAAACCACTCACACAACTGCAGATATTTATACTCTAACATAAGTTGGTTTATTTCCACTTCTCCAAGCATAAGCATTAACAAACAAACAAACACACACTGAAATGGGAAGGGGAAAGGCTCCTCCATCTTAGAGCCATAACATCACCTACCCAGCTCCTCAGAAAGCATGGGCAGCTGGTGGGAGCTTTTCTAAGCAAGTCCCCACTCCCATGTCCCACTGTGCTTTACCCTGGCGGCTGCACAGGCAGCTGTGCACAGCAGTGCAGGCACAGTGGGGTGGCTTTCCTGGGTGCAGAGCTTAGGGCTGTGGCTGTTGCTGCTAGAGGGACATCAGTCAGGGGCAGAGTTGCTCCTGCAGGTTCATACAGATATGTTTTAAGGAGAGCACCAGCTTTGCTGGTGATCTCTGGATCTGGGCCAAGGTCAGTGGGATGCACCAAGTGTTACCTGCACTGGTGTGTTCTGGCACTCCCTCAGCACACACTGCAGAGTGTTGTCACTGCTGAGCAGCAGGCCTTTTACTTGCTAATCTGATCTCTGAACAAGGAGCAATTCTCCGTAAGCATTGCATCTGATTAAAGGAATTCTTGTAAAAACAGCTGAAGTATCCATTATGTAATTAAAACTTTCCTGTTTACATGGAAACTTGCTGTGAGACTAATGCTGCAAGAAGATGAAGCCTTTAAAGGGTAGAACCTTGACTTTCAAGTTCTGTTAAAGAGCATGAGTCATCCTTGGGAATAGGATTAAAGTGAATTTCTGCGTCTGTAGTAGACTGACTTTGTGGCACTTCTCTTTTCTCTGGGTGCCTGATGTGTATGCTCCAAGGCAAACAAGGGAGCACAGTAATGCTATCAAGGCATTCTTCTAGAAGCTTCTTGGATGTAATTAAGGGTGTGAGTCCTCTATTACAAAGCAGCTCTGTTAGCAAGCTGGTCAACTTCAGCTCTTTTGCCTTCTGCAAACTGTCCTTGTACGCTGAGCTGAGGTCACCGGAGCTTGGAGCTTTGTAGCATGATCCCAAACAAATGATTCGTAGAATGGTTTGGTTTGGAAGGGACCTTAAAGATACCAAGTTCCAATCCCCCTACCATGGGCAGGGACACCTTTCACTTGCCCAGGTTGCTCAAGGCTTCATCAAACCTGGCCTTGAACACCTCTAGTGAGGGGGCATCCACAGCTTCCCTGGGCAACCTGTTTCAGTGTCTCACCACTCTCACTGTAAAATGATCTGAGTTCTTGTCCTGAACTTACTGAGGTGGAGAGAGGAGAAAAAGAAATGGAATAGAAGACATGATGTTGAGGTAGTGTGTTCTTGTTCTGAACTTAGTCGGGTAGAGAGTGTAAAAGAAATTCCAGAGTCTTGAAAATGGAGACTCCAAGTTCTGCAGGAATCTGTTGGAAGTTTGCTGTGCCAGTTTCCTGCAACTGCCTCTTGCACACTTGTGTTCTAGAGGAAGCTTCTGTTCTTTTGGAGGCTCTGGGCAGTGTGATCTCTGGTGCCAGCAGTCTGTACCTAGGCTCAGATACTCTCAACAACACAGTTATAAGAAAAAGGAAACCTGAGGTATTTTATTGATCCCTTAGGAGGAAGTAAAGCCAAACTCTGGAAGAGAGTTCTGCAGGCTATGACCTCTATAGTATATATAGCAATAGGATAGGGACTTGAACATGCAGCTGTAGATGAACTTCCACAAGTCACACCTCGTTTAATGCATGAAAACTGGCAGCTGAATATTTAGCATTTTTAAGAATGCTAAAGACCTTTGCTGTTGGGCAGTGTTTGAGGAGTCTCCATCATCCTCAAAGATGGAGGAGGAAACTCATTTCAGCAGGCTTAGTTGGCACTGTCTCTCTCCATCCTGGATAAATAGGAAGATACCTGAAAGAACAAACTGAGGGATGAGTGCCTTGTGATGCTTGGTGCCACTGGGTCTTCTCCTGAGGTGTGTCTGAGGAGAGACAGCTCCATGGCGTGCAGGGAAGGAGGTATCTCTGCAGGTCATGGGGTCCTTTGAGAAGGAGGTTTTCTTCCCAAGCAGAGGGAGATGACCAGAGTAGATGCCAGAAGCCTATACCCTGTGAAAGATCAGGAAGAAATTCCCATGGATAAGGCAGAAACTGTTTCAGAGACAAGGGAAGGGATAGGAGTGGAAAAGAATGGGATTAGAAGATGCAGATGACTTCTTAGATGGTCTCTCTTCTGAAGTCCGAGGAGTCGCAGCTACTCCAGGGCCTCTAGGAGGAAGCTAAGGGCCACACACCCTTGTGAAAGGCCTCTTGCTCAAGAGGTGAGCCCCTAACTGATGCAAGAGTTGTGCAACATTTGGAAGAGGTTGTTTGAGCAGATTCTGCTTTTCTATTTCCGTATCACCCAAAGCAGCTCTGTCACAGTGAGCTCAGCTGCTGAGAGTGGAGCAAACCGCTCTGTGAATGCCTGTGGGAAAGGCTTTGCACAGCCTGCACCGAGCTCCTTGTGCTGTCTCATGGACTCTACAATTGTTTTGGTTAGAAATGATCATTGACTTTACCCATTCTTTAGCTCTGCTCTTCTGGTGCCAAGCCTTTGCCTTCAGCACCACATCTCTGCATCTTTATTGCTGACCCACACTGCAGGGCACTCAGATCAGCTGAGGAAATGGGAAGATGAGAATTAGAGGAAGACGACTCCATGGGTTGTGTCCATACAGGGTGATCCTTTAGGAATACAGTGAATGAAAGAAACCTCAGCTGCTTGGGTGCTCATCACTTTGACTCACTATGTAATGCACAGAAGAAAAGTTCTTAAAAATCTGGTTTGGTGTGAACCAGGGGCACTCGGTGCAGGGATCAAACACCTGGCTGAGAACACCTTCCAACAGCATGCACCTGAGCTTTCAAATGCTCTTACAGAAGGTGTCTTCCTCAGACAGGCAAATTGTGCTTAGAAAGGCTCAAACCTCATGTCAGCTAAGTGCTTGCAAAACGGGAGGACCAGTGAGGTGTACCAAACCCTCTGAGCAGGGCTGTTGTTGAAGCACACTGGTGGTACCTGTGGATGCCATCTGACAGCTATTGAGGTGACAGCTCAGGCTCTCGCAGTGTCGTGGCAGGCCACTGGTACCTTGCTGGTGTTTATGGACATTGTCTTCTTGCAGGGCAAGTTAACTATCACTCTGTGGTGTGGATAGTCAGTTACTGGTGTGATTTGAGCCAACTAGGCTGAGCAGCTGACAGAAATAGATGTCAGAACTTTAAACAGGGCACCAGTTATGTAGGAATACCAAAGGGCTTGCTTGTTCTTCCAGAGGCCTGTAGCTGACGACCTTTCTCTTGGACTACCCAGACCTGTATTTTTCTCAGGGTATGCAGGCATAGATTTGCTGCTGCTGGAGCTTGTAGCAGTTATGAGATGAGCTGCACAACTTGTATCAGAGCAAGACTGTCTGTGAGATGAGTTGCACACCTTGTATAAGGGTATGTCTGGCTGTGAGATGAGCTGCA